>WSYH01002262.1:62260-91678 GCA_036426205.1 Ascaphus truei | reverse complement strand
TGTACTTTTTGAAATATATATTATTAAACAGAAACCGTAAGCTCAATTTAAGCAAGATTTCGAGCACACACAAATGAATCTGACGTGCTTTCATGCGGACAGAAAAGCTGTTTCAGAAAACATTTTTAGGAGTTCCATAGTGTAGTGGTTATCACATCTGCTTAACACGCAGAAGGTCCGTTGTTCAAAACACAGTGGAACTATGTAGTTGTCTGGTCTTTTATGCATAAATGTACGTTTTGCCTGTTTGCGGCCCTCAGGGACTGGAATTGTGCAGGTCCTGTGTGTGTACACATAGTTAAAACATTCTATATAAATACAAGTTAAAAAACACACAACAACATCTCCTTTATTTAAGTACAGCAGGTCAAAATATGTACAATACAGTTCAGCACAACAGTATGGTCTTACCTGTGATTAAAAAAAATCTTTATTCATAAAATACAGTATACAAAACGCAACATCTCCTTTATTAAAGAAACATACAGTATACAGTACAGTGGGATGGTGTGCAAAACAGTCAGTCAGGCCTGCACCACTACAGTCCTCGAGGGCAGCAAACAGGCCCAGTTTTCAGGACAACCTTGAAAACCGTGCCTGTTTGCGGCCCTTAGGGACTGGAATTGTGCAGGTCCTGTGTGTGTACAGCAAGTTAAACAGTAAGTTAAATACAGTACAGCAGGTCAAAACATCTCCTTTATTTAAGTTCAGCAGGTCAAAACATGTACAGTACAGCACAGTTCAACACAACAGTATGGTCTTACAGTTCCCGTGATTAAACCAGAAAGTCCACCACATTGTCCGTCCACGGCCGATTCCTTGCATGGCGCAAAACGCCATTAATGCAGTCTCGAACGCCTTTCATTACAGGATCTGTAATTGGATTAAAGCACTGCATTTCATCCAGAATGTTCTTTCTTAAATTGGCAGGAAGCGCCTTTTTTACGTGATTTCCTTCGTAGTTCACTCTGATGGCCCAGTCCCAGTACAACGAGTAGGGAACATGGTGCTTATATAAAGTAACAAGGCATACTTGTGGGGTGCACCAGCACTCATCACCCTATACTTCTCCCTGAGCGCCGGTGGCAGATCGCACAGGGTGATGTCGGGAACCGTATCGATGCGAGCAAATGTAGGTCTTCTGCGTGCTGGTGTGCTTGAGGCGACGAGCGATGGTAGGTTGTCTGGGAGGAAGCTTTCCTCTGGTCTTGGTCGCCGTGTTGTCTCCTGGTGTGGTCTTGACGGGGTTGTCATGTCCTCCTCAACGGCATACATGTACACTACATCTTCTGGTGGAGGGGGTGGGCTTGGTGATGAAAGGGGGTCGATGCTCCCATTCATCACATCCATGTCACCCCCCAACTCCGGCGTTGGGGAAACAGGGGCATTAACACCGAGCAAATGATGTATACCCGCTATGTCAGCCTCTATCTTCTCCATCCGTCGATCCATCCGTTGATACATATGTTGCATCCGTTGATCTATATCTAGCATCTGTCGATCCTTATGTATCATCCGTTGATCCATATGTAGCATCTGTTGCTCCACATTTAGCATGGTCTTCAGAAGCAAATCTATCTTTGCTAGCACAATAGAGTTCCCGGGGAGATCCACACTTATCCCATTCAGCATCCAGTCTAACGAGCCGCTTCTTGTACATGGCGTGTGGACATCTGGGTGGATGGGTGCAACAGAGGATGAGATGAGGATTCCATGGAGAGAAGCGGCAGCGTCGTCGAAGAAGGGTGGAGGAGGTGACCTGTGGATATCCGGTAGAGGAGAAGCGGCAGCGTCGTCGAAGAGGGATGAAAAAAGTGACCTTTGGATTTCCGGGCGAGAAGTAGAGTCGTCTAAGAGCAAAGGAGAAAGTGACCCGTGGATTTCAGAGGTAGCATCGTTGGATAGAACTGGAGATGATAGCCTGTGGGTTTCCGGGAGGGCGGCGGCAGAGTCGTCGAAGCGCATGTGAGGAAGTGGTCTGTGGATTCGATGGGTTGGCTGCCATTCGTTTTGCGTCGCGAGTACATCACCGTATATCTTCTTGACATAATAAGGCTGACGTCTATGAAAACCCTTAGCCTTTGGGTCAGCAGAAGGTTTTCTTTATTGGCCTTAGCCTGTCGCTTTTGCCTTGGCATGGAAACGGCAACCGCCTTTTGCTTTTTCTGCTTGACAGGCACGGCAGAGGCGAGTGGGTTCCTGCATCCGTAGAATCGGGGTTGATCCATGGAAGCAGATGGCATACAGTAATGCAGTATCTGGACAAGGGAAAGTTCAGATAAAGATCATCGAGTGGTGGGCTATGCAAAGTGTATAACCTTTTATGCATGGCGGCGAGGTACAGGTGTTGAAAGTTGGCATACTCTAATGTGAGTCATTACAGTATAAATACACCCTCCATTTTGTGGATTCACTGCACATTGAATACACATCGACTAAACATCGAATATACATTCCTGTGTTTGTATTTCTTTCTACTCGCAGCAATGGATATGTATAAACCAAGTATCATCTGCAGATTATAGTATTGGCAGATATACCCTGCTCAAGCGAATGAAGAGGGATTAATACCCCAAACAGTATAGGGGAAGGGTGGTGCTCACAGGGAATAAATGATAGACTAAGTGAGAGGAAAGAAAGAATCCCTATATTGTGGCACTTAGGGAGTGCACCCAAGCTAAAACTTAATATTTATTGATTAATCTTAAAATGATAACTGTTTGGAATAACCATAGATGCAGGACAAATTGTTATTAAAATAAATAAAAAACCGGAGAGGTGGGGTAGTACATAGGGGAATTATATATAAACCCTCTTGTCAGTCTGTTAGCCCTTGAATGGTTTGTAAGTGTTAGAGAAGTATCACACAGGTAAGTAAGGTGAGGATAATGTTATATCACTGATCCCTTGTGGGAGCAACCATAAGCTTACAAAGGAGAGAATGAATATAGCTATACAGATAGACACATATGTTTAGGGAAGCTATAGAAATAGCCCCAAGTCTATCTTCAACAGTTTTATTTTGCCGCATACTGTATTAATAGAACAATATATTGTATCCTCTTGATCTACTGTCTCTAATTTTTTTACTTACCGGAATGTTTTTCTTTACATTGTAGGAGACAACTCTTCTGGTGGACAAAATAAGTGAGAAGAATGATGAGAGGAGTGCATTAAGGGTCAAATACACTCTGCAGGAAAAACACAATCTCATTGTATCCGAGACCAGCATAAAGAAGATGAGACGCAGCATTGGACGGAAATATGGACGTGTGAGGTTAGTACTGGACAGTACAGAAGGTAAAAGTGTTGTTTAGGAAACTGTACTGTACCGCTAAAATTATTTATTCCTTGTCATTACAGAGCGTACCCCATGATAAGGGACGCAAACAAAATCAAAAGAGTGGTCCAGGCCCAGGCATGGATCGACAGTGGGGAAACATTCCAGGATTGCATCTTCACTGACGAGTCTACTGTGTCACTGGAGAGATTTGCACGATTTGCATTCCTCAAAAAAGGCCGCATATCTTTGAAGCCGTGGCCAAAACACCCCGTGAAGCTGCATGTGTGGGGTGCCATCTCTAGGCGTGGACCAGGATGCATTGTCATCTTTGAAGGTAAAATATATCAAATATAATGTAGCCTTATGCACTGTACTTTACTAGTGTAGCCTTACTGTATGCACTGTACTGTACTATTGTGCAGTTTTTTGAGCACTTTTCTTTTCTTGCTATAGGAATCATGAATAAAGCTTTCTTCCACGACAACATTGTCCCTGAGATAGTGCAATTCATCACACGCGAGTTCCCGAATGATCACTGCTACTACCAGGACAACGATCCGAAGCACACCGCGTCAACAGCGCATATCCTTGAGCGCGGTATCAACTGGGTGAAGTCGCCAGCGGAGTAAGTGCGGTAACCGTGCCTCATTTGTATCCGACAGTTTTTACTGTGTACTGTATCTCTTAAACTAATTGTCCTTTTTTTCCAATGACAGATCGCCAGACTTCAATCCGATCGAAATGGTCTGGCATCAGCTGAAGGACCATATCCGGAAAGTGACGAAACCCTCCAAAAAGGACGAGTTGTTGAAAGGCATAATGAGTTTTTGGTACGATGTACTCACCGTTGAACGCTGCAATAAATATATAGACCATATTGTCACTGTGTTGCCCATTGTGATCGCGCGTAATGGGCAAGCATCAGGAAAGTAGTACTGTGCTGTAGTATTGTAAGTACAGTATGATACAGGTAAGTATGGCACAGATTTTTTCTTTCCCAATAGTCAGAGTATACAGTAGCTACAGTTTTTTCTTTACAGAGAGAGCAGCACCAGCCATCAGGTTACAGTACAGAGTATACAGTAGTTCCAGTATAGACTAGTTTGACAGTAATTCAGTAACTGCCTACTAACTGCTCCATTTTTTTCTTTCCAGAGAAAGCAGCACCAGCCATCTACTGTAGTACTACACATCACACAATGCCATAATACAGTACGCACATAACTGCACTAATTTTTTGTTTTCTTGTCGATTCAGGAAAAAAGGGTGGCCTGGGAGGAGATGGTTTTGTGTCCAGTCTAATCTGTTTGTACAGTAAAATGTACAGTATATAAACAGCAGTAATGATGTACACAAAACCTCTCCTCTCTCAGTGAAATACTGTACTGTACACAGAATGAGGAACAAGATAAAGACGGAAAAAACAATATATATATATATATATATATATATACATATATATATTGTTTATATATTGTATATATATATATTGTATATAATACATTACAGTATATATTATTAAATAATATTCTTATAAATGTGCATTATTCATGTTTCCCCATGTTTTAGAAATGTTTTCTAAATGTTTATCCAATTTCAATCTGCCAAAAGAACTTAATAAAGACTGCATTATGTATTATTCATGATTATTTTTTAATTTGTATTTTTTGGTTCCTGATAAAATAAAATAAATATTTATTCACATTTCTGCTAGTCATAATCATTTACAACAACCACAGCCCCCCCCCACCCCTACAGTACACCATTGAATCAGTTAATGGTTTATTTAACTCTCAATTCTCACAATGCTGTGCAAATCGGATTTACATTTCAAAATCGAGAAGGGATTTTCCAAAGCGTTACCGTAAACAAAGCCTCAAAGGGTTGGGGGGGGTGATTACATGCAGGCACACTGAGGCTTTGTAGGTCGGCTATGGACGGATAAAGAACACAATGGCAATATTCAGAAAATTAACGACTCTGTGGAGAGAGGGGGTTGGGTGACTCATGCGCCGTAAGCAGCAAGCTCCCATCTCTAAAAGGATTAGAGTACACGCAGGCGCAGTGAGGCGATTGACGCTCGGCTAGGGATGGATTAAAAACACAATGACTAACTAACTTCAGAAAATGAAAGACTGTGGAGGTGTCTGTCAATAAGAGTTTGTGTGTGCGTGGGGGAGGGATGAAGGATTAGTTGTGCAGCAGTTCAAAGAATTAACATACTGTACTGTACTGTAGAGTACAGTAATTTCAAAAGGCAGTTCATCATAATAGTGTAATTTGATCCCTACACCCCCCAAATACAGTACATAAAAAGCACACAAATCAACCATGTGCAGACCAACGCACAGATTTAATATAGCAATATCAAGATTGTTTTTGCAGGCTTGTGGATAAAATAACAGTTAAAAAATCAAAATTTAAATTTTTTCGGGGGGCACTCAAGCAAGCAGTGGTGGGTGAAGTTACAGGCGCATCTCAAAGAGAATTACACGCAGGCGCAGTGAGGCTTTGTAGGTCGGCTTTGAATGGATTCAGAACAGAATGGCAATATTCAGAAAATTAACGACTCTGTGGAGAGAGGGGGTTGGGTGACTCATGAGCAGTAAGCAGCAAGCTCCCATCTCTAAAAGGATTAGAGTACACGCAGGCGCAGTGAGGCGATTGACGCTCGGCTAGGGACGGATTAAAAACACAATGGCAAGATTCAGAAAATTAACGACTCTGTGGAGAGGGGGGGGTTGGGTGACTCATGCGCAGTAAGCAGCTAGCTCCCATCTCAAAGACAATTACACGCAGGTGCAGTGAGGCTTTGTAGATCGGCTATGGACGGATTAAGAACACAATGGCAAGATTCAGAAAATTAACGACTCCGTGGAATTTCAAATCCTTGAGCTAGGAAAAAAGGCCACATATCTTTGAATCCGCGGCCAAAACACCCCGTGAAGCTGCATGTGTGGGGTGCCATCTCTAAGCGTATACCAGGATGCATTGTCATCTTTGAAGGTAAAATATATGAAATATCATGTAGCCTTATGCACTGTACTTTACTAGTGTAGCCTTACTGTATGCACTGTACTATTGTGCAGTTTTTTGAGCACTTTTCTTTTCTTGCTTTAGGAATCATGAATAAAGTTTTCTTCCAAGACAACATTGTCCCTGAGATAGTGCAATACATCACACGCGAGTTCCCGAATGGTCACTGCTTCTACCAGGACAACGATCCGAAGCACACCGCGTCAACAGCGCATATCCTTGAGCGCGGTATCAACTGGGGGAAGACGGGGGGTTGGGTGAGTCATGTGCAGTAATCAGCTAGCTCCCATCTCAAAGAGGATTACACGCAGGCGCAGTGAGGCTTTGTAGCTCGGCTTTGGATGGATTAAGAACACAATGGCAAGATTCAGAAAATGAACGACTCTGTGGAATTTCAAATCCTTGAGCTAGCATTCGTGGGGGAGGGGGCACATGGTACAGCTGCATGAAGTTCAAAGCTAAAGACATACTTTAATTTCAAAAGCAGTTCATTATAATAATACACCCCTAAATACAGTACGTAAAAAGCACATAAATCAACCATGTGCAGGGTCGCAGTCAAAAGCTACAGCACAGATTAAATATCGTAATACAGTAAGATGGTTTTTGCAGGCTTGTAGAGAAAATAAAAATAAAATTACAATAAAAAAAATGTTTTAATTTTTTTTTGGTCACTCACTCAGGCAAGCAAGCAGTGGTGGGCGAAGTTACAGGCGCATGCACAGTAAATTACTGCTGTCAAGCAGGAATGTGATTGAAACCAGACACACATTCAAAGGAATGGTGTCGGAGAGATGTACTGCATTGCACAGAAGATAAGAAGTTGAAATACCCTGCAGAGCAGTTAATTATCCTGAGCGAGGGGAGAGCGCTGTATATGCCGAAATGTGACACTGTTACAGTACTGTACACGCCTATGCATTTCAACAATTTTCAAATGAGACATACTGTACAGTACAGCACTGCAAATGCATGTATACTTTGAATATGCAAATTTACAATTACTGCGAGCGCGAAAATAACGCAGTTCACTCCGGGCGAAAACGACAAAAAAACGCACCTAACCGGGATAATCTGAGAGCCGTGGATCTAGCCGACTTAGGGCTCTATGCAGTAAGCGCCAAAAAAGTGCAATCGCCAAGGGTACCTTATCGGCATGATTCTGGCGATTTTCCCTCTCCGTATGCAATAAGTGCCGAATCCCTTCCGAATCAAGCAAAAAACATTTGCTCCCACTTTGCCGATGATTTGCCGATCACACACAGGTGTATCGGCGTGCATGGCGAGGTGGTGTTAGGTTCGCCAATGAAACTTCTTGCTGAATCTGCCGAAGCAAGCATGTTTTTGATTGAGCGGTCCATTTAAAGGCAGCGTGTATTTTTATTCATTCTCTGTGTTGCTGGGAGTGCGAGTGGTGCGAGTGGTGTTGCTGTGAGTGTGACTGGTGTTGCTGGGAGTGCAAGTGGTGTTGCTTGGAGTGCGAGTGCGAATGGTGGCTCTGTTGCTGGTGCTGCTGGGGTGTCTGGTGGTGGGGTGGTTGCTGCTGGCCCGCTTTTGGAGTCTCTTCCATTGGAAAAAGGAGAGTCCAGTCAGAAGCAGCCAAGCTCTGGGTCTGCACGTATTCGGAAGAAACGTGTGGAACGGCCACGTAATCCTCGGTTCAATGAACAGGAAAACACAGTTCTTGTCACAGGGATTCTCTAAGTCTATCTTTGCATTCATTCTTCAAAGACATGTTATCCTAGGTCATGTGAGATGTCTTAATATCAAAAGATTATTATCTAATATCTATCAATAAAAGTAAATTGTTACACACATATTCCTTCATGCTTTAGAACGACCATAACAATCGGTCTCAAAATGTTGCCAAAGTTCATACAATATTCATGCAAGCTTCCTTACATTTCTATGTTTACACGTAAATGCTCATGTGGTACACATATTACACCTAAACCAGCATGTTTGTTATCTCTTGGAACAGGTAGCAGTTTAGGAAACTGATCGTTTTTATAATAATAATTTACGTCATATATTTTGTATGTATTTCAAGGGCGGACAAGTTCAGCATCAAAAAAAGAAATGTGGGATCAAATAACCTTGGCTGTGTCTGCGTGGGAATCATGTCAGGGACCGGGCGAATTGTCGGAAGAGATTCGATGATATCAGGGCAAACTTAAAGAAAAAAATACAAGCACAACGGATGCATGCTTCTGGCACTGGAGGTGGGCCGCCAGCACAAGCTCTAATCTTAACACCATTGGAGGAGCAGATGCGGGAAAATTTTCTTCCTGTCGTCGTGGAGGGTTTGCCCGGGGACAGAGATATCGGAATTTATTCTGCTCCATTTCCACCAGGTGACAAATTTGACTGTACTAGGCGTGTCGTAGGATACAGTTCTTATCTATATTTCCGCTGCTACGTATACTTTCTTCCCAATATAAGCATACCTACATATATATCTGTATATATGTCTCTCTCTATATATCTATATATCTATCTATCTATCTATATAGATTTATATCTAGTTGTCCTACAAAAAGTAACAATTAATATATATGGTGGCAAAAGGTGGCACTGAGTGCTCATTTGCATGTCATTTCCCAGAATCCCTTGCTGCAGTGGAAGTGCTGTATGCTGAGCGATGATGGGGAAAGACAGGGTTGCAGACCTGTCTAAGACATGCAAATGAGCATACAGTAATATTTACAGTTGCTATATATATATATATACATAAATTAGTGATAATCTATGTTACACCTATAAACAGGCCATTACTGCCTCATCAAGTCTTGCATGGAAGATAGTGCATTCAAAGGCGAACATTTATAATTTGCACAAACACATTTCATTATGTTTAATTAAAGCTCTTTTTTTGCTTCATGTAGTATACTGAGAGCATAAATAGGAACATGTACCATATGGTATTTAATTGTGTTCATATGTAGCTCACTTCAGATTTGACTTTCGCTCATGTACCAGTGTGTGAAACCAGCAGTAATTAATATGTCATCACAGCATAGAGGAGAAAACAGGGGGTGGGGTTGGGCACCGAGCCAGATCACAGGGTCATGTTACAGTCAAGTCTTTTGGGACGCCTTACAGGTGGTAGAAACAAATAAAAGGTCAGGGTGCTGTCACGTCTTGGGGGAGGGACTACAGTTGTTAGAAGCTGACAAGGTGAACAGAAGTTCATCACATTCATTTGAAATGGTAATTCTATGAAGACTTTCACCCACCAGCCCACTATATATGAAAACGTACGTTACTCATATCTAACTCACATCTCGTAACCTTATAGAAACGCCACATTATCACACCAGTAGCATCTGTGAGCGACACATTGCATGTGTTGATGAGTGTCAGCCACATTGAGCGCTACACCTGCTTCTCTTAAATGTTCCCACAGATCACTAAAAACATTCATTCACATTTCCACAATTAGGTACTGAATTATAAGCAGAGTCAACTTTGCTGTCATGGTAGTGATGTATATTATTATTGTTAGATTACTACACAACATATGCAGTGTATGTACAACAGAACACTTAATTTTGCAACGCATTCCTGCATGAACATTGTATGTTGTATGGTGTATGATTTTTACAATAAATGTGCCAATTAGGTTCACATGTACATTGATGTTAAGATAGATAATGTACAGCTTGCCAGAAACATCTTTTCATTTCATTATGTGATGCTGATATTTAGCCATAAATACTCCAACTACACAAACTGTATGTTAATTATGTACACATGTCAATAAAATTCTTATGTTATTCTTCTATATAGTTGCTCCTGAAGCTCATGTGTCACCTGACACTGAACAAGTCTCATCACCTGGCTCATCAAGCTCATCATCAAGCCTGGAAGGGAAGTGTATGAGGTGCAGGACATCTAATGTGTACATTTCTAGATGTTATTTTGCCATGCGAAATAAATGCCTTTCACATGGAATTAACTTCAAATCAGTTATTGTCACACAATATGTAGTTTTTAATGTCAACATGTATTGTGTGTGATGTAAACTATCAGCTACGAGTTGTGAGGTTACAACAACCTTTCATTCATTCTTCTTTCACACTGAGTCGAAACATAATTGTTACTTCAAACAAACTTTTAATTTGACACAACTGAAAACTTATGGAAACATGTTATGTGTTACACTGTGAGAACAACTCTCATTATATTGATAAACAACAGAAAGTTCCATGGCAGTTCATAATGTCTTCATTTATTTGTAGAAGCAGATGTTGCCACTGAAGGACAAATTCACTCAAGTGACCATGAAGATGTTCCCACTCGTCGATTAACCCAGCATTCAAGTCCTCCTGCTCGTGACACCTACTCAGCTATTGCAGCTTCTGAAGAAAGAATCTTGCTTGAAGAAAATCGTCGCCATTCAGAAATGATGTCAGTGCTTGAAAGGATGATATCACAGCAGGAAAGGACAATATCACAATTGTCACAACTAGAAAGAGTCATCATCCAAGTTCCTAAAGAAATACAAAATGTAAACAGGACATTACAAGCAATAGTTGTGAATCTAAGCCAAGCTAATCAGTTGAGAATTACTGCAAGAGTACAACAATTCCACTTTACCCCATCTGAGTATGGATCTTTACATGCTGCTAGTTTTTCTCCTGAGTCATCAGTTCTTCATTCCCCAGTTCTGGATGATACCGGTACAGTAGGTGCAAGTTCTGTGCAGGTCCCTGTCAACATCCAAACGCTTACATCAGTTCAAAATCTGGAACGGACACCTACAAATGACACACGAAAAAGAAAGTTAGGCCAACAATTACTACTAACCAGCTTTTGGAACAAGATTAAAACACCAAAAAAGGAAACTGCTCCACCATCAGTCATGCAATGTTTACCAACTGGTTCACAACTGGCACAGCCCACACCCAGTGCCCCTGAAGTGCCACAGCCCACACCCAGTGCCACAGAACTGCCACAGCCCACACCCAGTGCCACAGAACTGCCACAGCCCACACCCAGTATCACAGAACTGCCACAGGCCAGTACAAGTCGTACAGTTAAGGCCAAATTACTTGGCAAAGGGAAAAGGCAAAGACAACAGCCAACAAGCAGGCCTGTGACTCGCTCTCAAAAGGATAAACAGAAATAAAGAATCACATTCACTAAATGTGTACACTGTCACATAAATTCTTATTTTATCTTCTTATGTGGCTCCTGAAGCTCATTTGTCACCTGACACTGACACGTCTCATCACCTGGCTCATCAAGCTCATCATCAAGCCTGGAGGGAAGTGTATGAGGTGCAGGACATCTAATTGTGTACATTTCTAGATGTTATTTTGCCATGCGAAATAAATGCCTTTCACATGGAATTAACTTCAAATCATTTATTGTCACAAATATGTAGTTTTTAATGTCAACATGTATTGTGTGTGATGTAAACTATCAGCTACGAGTTGTGAGGTTACAACAACCTTTCATTCATTCTTCTTTCACACTGAGTCGAAACATAATTGTTACTTCAAACAAACTTTTAATTTGACACAACTGAAACTTATGGAAACATGTTATGTGTTACACTGTGAGAACAACTCTCATTATATTGATAAACAACAGAAAGTTCCATGGCAGTTCATAATGTCTTCATTTTATTTGTAGAAGCAGATTTTGCCACTGAAGGACAAATTCACTCATGTGACCATGAAGATGTTCCCACTCGTCGATTAACCCAGCATTCAAGTCCTCCTGCTCGTGACACCTACTCAGCTATTGCAGCTTCTGAAGAAAGAATCTTGCTTGAAGAAAATCGTCGCCATTCAGAAATGATGTCAGTGCTTGAAAGGATGATATCACAGCAGGAAAGGCACAATTCACAATTGTCACAACAGAAAGAGTCATCATCCAAGTTCCTAAGAAATAACAAAATGTAAACAGGACATTACAAGCAATAGTTGGTGAATCTAAGCCAAGCTAATCAGTTGAGAATTACGCAAGAGACACAACAATTCCACTTACACCACACCCTCTGAGTATGGATCTTTACATGCTGCTAGTTTGTTTCTTCCCCTGAGTCATCAGTTCTTCATTCCCCAGTTCTGGATGATACCGGTACAGTAGTGGCAAGTTCTGTGCAGGTCCCTGTCAACATCCAAACGCTTACATCAGTTCAAATCTGGAACGGACACCTACAAAACACACACCGAAAAAGAAAGTTAGGCCACAATTACTACTAACCAGCTTTTGGAACAAGATAAATAACACCAACAAAAAAGGAAACTGCTCCACCATCATCATGCAATGTTTACCAACTGGTTCACAACTGGCACCCCCACACCCAGTGCCCCTGAAGTGCCACAGCCCACACCCCAGTGCCACAGAACTGCCACAGCCCACACCCCGTGCCACAAACTGCCACAAGCCCCCCACCCAGTGTCACAGAACTGCCACAGGCCAGTACAGTCGTACAGTTAGCGCCAAATTACTTGGCAAAGGGAAAGCAAAGACAACAGCCAACAAGCAGGCCTGTGACCTGCTCTCTCAAAAGGATAACCGAAATAGNNNNAGAATCACATTCACTAAATGTGTTCTTGTCCTGGTGGTGTTTACTGCGGAATATTTCATGCATACTGTATATATGATCATGTACAGATGCTTGATAACATTCAAGTATGTCCTTGTACACATGAAGGTTTAGAAATATTCACTGTCTGAATTAAGGCATATTTTAAAACATATGATTATGTATTAATCATCAGTTGAATAATGGTACAACATTACACAGTTGCCATGTTTATAGAAGCTGATATTCACTTAGCTCTTGTTCAACATTAGATGTATGTGGGTTTGTTTGGTAATGTAGATAGTCATTGCATGCTAATATTATTGACATACAACTTTAAGTAACTATCCATATAACAGCATACATCTTGATGTTGTGTTTTTTGGTGTCTTAACTCTGTAACACATTACTTACTTTCATCTTCTTTTATACTTCATAATGTTGCCATGTGATCATGTATGAGTTTTGGTTAGAATAACAGATCTGTTAGTGTGTATTAATATATCTGTAGTCTCTATGGATATATGTACACACACACACACACACACACACACACAGTGTGTGTGAGTTTAATATATACAGGTAAACCCCGTTATAGCGCGACCCGTTATAACGCGAAATCGGTTATAACGCGGTTTTCACGTGGCTCCCGTTTAAAAAAAAAAAATTAAAGAAAAAAAATGTAATTTTTTTTTTTGCACACTGCACACACTACACTCTCTCACTGCACACACTCTCACTGCACACTGTGCAGCCGGAGTTTATTTGCAGAAACACTTTCGACCACCCGTATCCCATCACCAAGCTCATGTGGATCCCTGACACCAAGGGGGTGTGTCCCGACCTGCTAGCCACCAGCGGGTACTACCTGCGCGTCTGGAGGGTGGGGGAGACAGAGACGCACCTGGAGTGTTTACTGAACAACAACAAAAACTCCGACTTCTGCGCCCCCCTGGCCTCCTTCGATTGGAACGAAGTGGACCCCAACCTGCTGGGCACGTCCAGCATTGACACGACCTGCACTATCTGGGGCCTGGAGACCGGGCAGGTGCTGGGCAGAGTGAACCTGCTATCCGGCCACGTGAAGACACAGCTGATCGCCACGACAAAGAGGTGTACAACATCACGTTCAGCCGCGCGGGCGGGGGCCGGGACATGTTCGCCTCGGTGGGGGCCGACGGTTCGGTGCGGATGTTTGACCTGCGGCACCTGGAGCACAGCACCATCATCTACGAGGATCTGCAGCACCACCCGCTGCTCCGGCTGTGCTGGAACAAGCAGGACCCCAACTACCTGGCCACCATGGCCATGGACGGGATGGAGGTCGTCATCCTGGACGTTCGCATACCGTGCACCCCCGTGGCGAGGCTCAACAACCACCGCGCCTGCGTCAACGGCATCGCCTGGGCCCCGCACTCCTCCTGCCACATCTGTAACACAGCTGACTATCACCAGGCCCTGATATGGGACATACAGCAGATGCCGCGGGGCATCGAGGACCCGATCCTGGCGTACACCGCGGAGGGCGAGATCAACAACGTGCAGTGGGCCTCCACCCAGCCCGACTGGATCGCCATCTGCTATAACAACTGCCTGGAGATCCTCCGATATTTTAAGTAGGAAGGGGGGTCATTCCTGCTCAACCTTAATATCCATCATTAAATAGTTGTAGTGGCGGTGCAATGGGAAGAAAACGATATATTTCCAAAAAAGGTGTTCGAGAGATGATCACCAAAAAAGATTCCCAGTTAAGTTGCACTCAGCCTATTGTTTATTTTTCTTATAATTAAACAGTAGGTGTCTTAAGGTTACTTATATTTCAAAAAACCCCAAGGAGATAAGTACAAAGGGAAATACTAACATTTAAAATCATTTTATTAAACTCATCTATCAAAAATAAACCCAAATAAACTATACTATATTAAAATTCTTGCTTCTCTTTTTTACACAGTATGTGCTAATTGTTACACCAGTGATAATTATATCTTAGTAGTTTGGTTATCACACAGTCTACAGACGCTAGTATATGCAGAAGTGAAGCACCTTAATCCTAGGTTTATCACTCTTAGTTGTACAGAGTATCAGTCGCACAAAGTATCAATCTATGAAATGGAATACTTTTCTCAATGGTGGATGGTTACTATTGTAACACTGCTAAGTTGCAAACACAGCAATAGTCAGAACACAGTTATTCCTTACAGAAGGTGAGTATCAGTGTATATTGTGTATTGTGTAGGACTGTGAACTCGCTCTGTAGGCTGCCCCTAGGGTCAATGCAGCCTTACTAAGAATTATTTTTGCTGTCTTAGCTATGTAATTAGTATCCATGAACAGGATAAAAAGCGGCTCTGATTTTACACTGGTTAAACAAGGGGTTAATGCCTTATAAGCACATACAATATTAACACCAGATGTTACGTTTGCATATGGTATCGTGTAGGACTGTGAGCTAGCTGGGTAGGCTGCCCTAAAGGTCAATACAGCCCTACTAGGAATTATATATATTTAATTCTCACTTCTTATGTCTTAGCTATATGTGCTTATTCACCATAGACAGAGTATAGTACAAATGTGGTTCTGATCTCACATGGATAAAGCAAAGGGTAAATGCCTTATCAACACATATATGCATACAATAATAGCACCATGTGTTTTAACCCAGGTCAGGTACTTCATATGAGTCAGTAATTGCACTTCAAAATACACTGTAATTATAAACCACTTCAGTTACCTTTTCATACTGGGTAAAGTACCCGTGTATATATCACTTAGTGCTGGGTTAGAGTAAAGCTTAGTGGCATTATCACACTGTAATTGGATATAGGTATATACAACCTTGTTAACTCCGTGTCTCTGCATCCAGCGTCTAGTGGCTGTTAAGCATGCTGTGTGAAGCAAGTTCCTCCGTGACGGCTGACGTTATCAGTGTTCGCGTCACCTGACTGCCCTACAGAGCGAGTTCACAGTCCTACACAATACACAATATACACTGATACTGATGAAAGCACGTCACGTGCTGAAACGCGCAGGAGGAGGAGCTTTGAGGGGTTACAGCTCTTGTGCATCCCTGTCTCGCTCTCAAAAGGATAAACAGAAATAAAGAATCACATTCACTAAATGTGTTCTTGTCCTGGTGGTGTTTACTGCAGAATATTTCATGCATACTGTATGTATGATCATGTACAGATGCTTGATAACATTCAAGTATGTCCTTGTACACATGAAGGTTTAGAAATATTCACTGTCTGAATTAAGGCATATTTTAAAACATATGATTATGTATTAATCATCAGTTGAATAATGGTACAACATTACACAGTTGCCATGTTTATAGAAGCTGATATTCACTTAGCTCTTGTTTAACATTAGATGTATGTGGGTTTGTTTGGTAATGTAGATAGTCATTGCATGCTAATATTATTGACATACAACTTTAAGTAACTATCCATATAACAGCATACATCTTGATGTTGTGTTTTTTGGTGTCTTAACTCTGTAACACATTACTTACTTTCATCTTCTTTTATATTTCATAATGTTGCCATGTGATCATGTATGAGTTTTGGTTAGAATAACAGATCTGTTAGTGTGTATTAATATATCGGTAGTCTCTATGGATATAGGTACACACACACACACACACACACAGTGTGTGTGAGTTTAATATATACAGGTAAACCCCATTATAGCGCGACCCGTTATAACGCAAAATCGGTTATAACGCGGTTTTCACGTGGCTCCCGTTTAAAAAAAAAAAATTAAAGAAAAAAAATGTAAAAAATTTTTTGCACACTGCACACACTACACTCTCTCACTGCACACACTCTCACTGCACACTGTGCAGCCGGAGTTTATTTGCAGAAACACTTTCGACCACCCGTATCCCACCACCAAGCTCATGTAGATCCCTGACACCAAGGGGGTGTGTCCCGACCTGCTAGCCACCAGCGGGTACTACCTGCGCGTCTGGAGGGTGGGGGAGACAGAGACGCACCTGGAGTGTTTACTGAACAACAACAAAAACTCCGACTTCTGCGCCCCCCTGACCTCCTTCGATTGGAACGAAGTGGACCCCAACCTGCTGGGCACATCCAGCATTGACACGACCTGCACTATCTGGGGCCTGGAGACCGGGCAGGTGCTGGGCAGAGTTTACCTGCTGTCCGGCCACGTGAAGACACAGCTGATCGCCCACGACAAAGAGGTGTACAACATCACGTTCAGCCGCGCGGGCGTGGGCCGGGACATGTTCGCCTCGGTGGGGGCCGACGGTTCGGTGCGGATGTTTGACCTGCGGCACCTGGAGCACAGCACCATCATCTATGAGGATCTGCAGCATCACCTGCTGCTCCGGCTGTGTTGGAACAAGCAGGACCCCAACTACCTGGCCACCATGGCCATGGACGGGATGGAGGTCGTAATCCTGGATGTTCGCATACCGTGCACCCCCGTGGCGAGGCTCAACAACCACTGCGCCTGCGTCAACGGCATCACCTGGGCCCCGCACTCCTCATGCCACATCTGTACCACAGCTGACTATCACCAGGCCCTGATATGGGACATACAGCAGATGCCGCGGGCCATCGAGGACCCGATCCTGGCGTACATCATGGAGGGCGAGATCAACAACGTGCAGTGGGCCTCCACCCAGCCCGACTGGATCGCCATCTGCTATAACAACTGCCTGGAGATCCTCCGAGTCTGACCCTAATTTATTCCGACCGCCCTCTCCCCCCCTTCTGAAAAGTCTCACCCTCCCCCCCACCCTCACCGCTCCTGTCTCTGGGATCTCCCATCAGACTGGGATTTTTATACGCCTTTTCCATATCCTGTTTCTCTCTTCTCTCCCCCCCCCCCACCAGCCTCCGTACAAAGACCCTCTAAATAAACTTTGTAGGGTTTTGGACAGAGCTTGCTAAGCAATGCGATAACAGATACCCCCCCATCTGACACACTCCTTCCCCCCCTGTGTGACAGATGGCACCCTCCCCCCTGTGACATAGATGGACCCCCCGTGGACGCGCTGCACACCCCGGCCGGTAGTTGTGGGGGCCTGGGGGGGGAGGAAATGGATGCCGGTGGTGGGAGGTAAGGAGCAGGTTGCGACTCGACTCGCCGTTGCTAGGTGTAGGGCTTCCGGCCACCTCTTCCTTCCTTCCCTCCTCACTCCCTCCCTCCCAATCAGGCACGCGGTGGCCATTTTTTTTTTAAATTAGCGCAACCCCGGGTCTAGCGCGGTCGGATCGGGAGGACCGCGCTATAACGGGGTTTACCTGTATATATACCTGTATGTAGTAAACACTTTACTACAGCCTTTATGTAATCTTCTATTTTGAGGGACTTTTGATGGATCTGATGCAGCATTTTGGACTTTATTTTTTGTTCCTGTTATAAGCAGACTTTGGAAACACATCCTGTACAATCAATATGGACACAAACTCTACACAATCTAGCTGCAGCTGAGTATTACCCTCCTCTTACTGTTTGGGCATTACCTGTCCTTGCAGTGCAGTGCACTTTGTGGTGTTTTCAATATGTATGACTCTGTTTGCTAATATGTCTTTATTAGTCATATTTTTCTTTATTTGCTGCATCAGTTCTCATTGATTTCATTTTGGGGAAATGCTGTTCAGGGTATAACTATTATTATTGTTATATTATTTTTCCCTGGTTGCTTTATTTCTTTTTTCCCCCTCTGTTTTTGGTATACATACTTATTTTTCCTGGCTATATACTGGGTCATTGACTATATACTTTTTCCAACGCAATGATTTATTATTCTTTCATGCATATGTCAGTGGGAATATATTTTGTATTGCCTATTATGTTAGACTAAACTACTTTGTTGTCATTATTTAAACTTTATTTAGACACATTTTAGTTTTTCTTTTTTCTCTTTGTAATACTGAAAGTGTTTGATTAGTAGTCCTCTCTTTATATTTTTGATACATATATATTTTCATAGGCTGTCTTTAGTATTTTTATGTTTTTAAGTTAGTGTGTCTTGTTGTTTAATTAATAAAATCTTGTTCTAAAAATCCCAGTTATGATGGGAAGCTCCCAGAGACGGGAGAGCGGTGAGGGTGGGGGGGGGAGGGTGCAGATTTGAGGATTTTTCAGAAGGGGGGGGGATGGAGGGCGGTCAGAAATAAATTAGGGTTTTTCAGACTCGAGAGGATTCTCCAGATATGTCCAAAAAAGGGTGTTTCTGAGAGATGATCACCAAAAAAGATTCCCAGTGTAAGTTGCACCCAGCCTATTGTTTATTTTTCTTATTAATTAAAAGTAGGTGTCTTAATGGCGTTATTTATTATTTCAAAAAACACCCAAGGAGGTAAGTACATAGGGGAAATACTATACATTTAAAACAATGTGTATTAAACTCATTATTCAAAAATGAAACCCAAAGTTTAAAAGATAACTATAGGTAAAATTCTTGCTTCTCTTTTGTTGTACACCGTTATGGCTTAATTGTTACACCAGTGATAATTAATTTAGTAGTTGGTTATCAACACAGTCTACAGGACTTCTATGTTAGTATGCAGAAGTGAAGCACCTTATCACTAGGTTTTTCAACTCTAGTGTAAAGAGTATCAGCTCGCACAAAGTATCAACTATGAAATGGAATCGACTTTTTGTTCTCATGTGGGATGCCGTTTACTATTTAACACTTGCTTAAGTCGATGGGCAAAAACACCAGCAATAGTCAGAACACAGTGTATTCCCTTAAGAAGGTGAGATTCAGTGTATATTGGTATAGGTGAGGACTGTGGAACTGCTCTTGTAGGCTTGCCCGGTAGCGGTCATGGCAGCCTTACTAAGAATTATTTGGTGCTGTCTTAGCTATGTAATTGTATCCATGACATGGATAAAAAGCGGCTCTGTTTTAAATGGTAAACAGGTGTTAATGCCTTACTAATAGCACATACCAATATGAACACCAGAGCAGTACGCGTTTGCATAGTAGCGTGTGTAGGACTGTGAGCTAGTGGGTAGGCTGCCAAAGGTCAATACAGCTCCTACTGTTATGGAAGTATTCATAGATTTAATGCTAACTTCTTATGTCTCTAGGCTATATGTGGACTGTATTCACCAGTAGACAGAGTATGAGTACAATGTGGTTCTGAATCTCACATGGGTAAAGCAAGGGGTACTTAAACTGCTCGTCTATCAACACATCTATGAATACAAAAAGCACCATGGGGTTTGTTAACCCAGGTCCACTTTGGGGTTACTTGTACATATGACGGTGACTAGGTTAAATGCACCTTCACAAATATACATACTGTAATGATGGATAATTACCACTTTTCAGTTTCCCTTTTCAATGTGGTAACAGTAACCCGGCGTATACATCACTTAATGCTTGGGTTTCTAGAGTAGAGCTTAGTGGCATTATCACAACTGAATTGTGATATAGGTTATAAACACTTGTTATACTCCGTGTCTCTGCATACAGTGTTATTTGGGTTATTTTTGATAGATGAGTTATTAAAATGATTTTAATGTTTAGTATTCCCTTTGTGACTTATTCTCTGGGGTTCTTGTTGAAATATAAGTCAACCCTTTATAGTACACCTACTTGTTTTAATTATAAAGAAAAATAAACAAAGGCCTGATGCAACTTTAACTGGGAATCCTTTTTTTGGTTGATCATCTCCTCGAAACACCTTTTTGGGAAATCATATCGCTTTTTTCTCTCCCATTGCACCTGCCAATATCACTACAATATATTTAATGATGGATATTAAGGTGAGCCAGGAATGACCCCCCTTTCCTCATTTAATTATCGCGAGGATTCTCCAGGGCAGTTTGTCATATAGCAAGGATTGTCGATCCAGTCGGGCTGGGTGGAGGGCCCACGCACGTTGTGGATCTCGCCTCCGCGAGTTGACGCCAGGATCGGGTCCTCGATGCCCCGCGGGCATCTGCTGTATGTCCCATATCAATGCTGGTGATAGTAGCTGTGTTACAGATGTGGAGGAGGTAGTGCGGGGCCCAGGCGATGAAGGGGACAGAAGGAGAGGCGGGATTTGCGGGGGGGTTGGTGGGTGGTTGTTGAGCCTCGCACGGGGAAGTGCCGGTATGCGAAAGTCCAGGATGACGACCTTCCATTCCCGTCCAGGGCCAGGGTGGCAGGTAGGGGGGGTCCTGTGTCCAGCACAGAGCGAGCAGCGGGTGGTGCTGCAGATCCTCGTAGATTGATGGTGCTGTGCTACAGGTGCCGCAGGTCAACACACCGCACGTAAACCGTCGGCCCCCACCCGAGGCGACATGTCCCGGCCCCCGCACGCGCGGCTGAACGTGGTTTTACACCTCTTTGCGTGGCGATCAGCTTGTGTCTTTCCGTGGCCGGATAGCAGGTTCCTCTGCCCAGCACACTGCCCGGTCTCCAGGCCCCAGATAGTGCAGGTCGTGTCAATTGCTGGACGTGCCCAAAAAAAGCCAGGGTTGGGGGTCCACTGCGTTCACCATCGAAGGAGGCCAGGGGGGCGCGAGAAAGTGGAGTTTTGTTGTTGTTTGTTCAGTAAAACACTCCAGGTGCGTCTCTGTCTCCCCCACCCTACAGACGCGCAGGTATAGTACCCGCTGGTGCTAGCAGGTAGGGACCACACCCCTTGGTTGTCAGGATCACATGAGTATTGGTGATGGGATACGGGTCGGCTCGAAAGTGTTCTGAAAAACTCCCCGGCTTGAACACAGTGCTGCAGTGGAGGTGTGCAGTGTCCCAGTGGACGAGAGTTTAAGTGTGTGTGCCCCAGTTGTGCAAAAAAAAATTACATTTTTTTGTACTTTAATTTTTTTTTTTTAAACAGTGAGCTACGTGAAAACCGCGTTTTTTTATAACCGATTCGTCCGTTGTAACGGCTCGGTAGCGGCTATAAACTGCGGGGTTTACCTGTATATATTAAACCCAACACACTATCTGTGTGTAAGTGTGTGTTGTGACTTGTGTGTGTATCATTATCCATAGAGACTATAAGATATATGTAAGACACACTTACAGATTCGGTTATTCTAACCAAAAACTGACTCAGACATGATCACATGGCCAAACATTATGAAGTATAACAAGAAGATGAAAGTAAGTAATGTGTTTACAGAGTTAGACACCAAAAAAAAACAACATCACGATGTATGCTGTTATGTATGCGATGGAGTTACTAAAAGTTGTTAGTCATAAATTAAACGCATGCAATGGACTATCTACATTACCAAACACCAAACCCACATACATGATAATGTTGAAAAAGAGCTAAGTGAATATCAGCTTCTATAAACCTTGGCAAACGGTGTAATGTCTTTGTACCATTATTCCAACTGATGATTAATATAATCATATTGTTTTAAAAATATGACTTAATTCAGGGACAGTGAATATTTCTAACCACTTAATTGTGTAAAAGGACATACTTGAATGTTATCAAGCATATGTACATGATTCATATATAACAGTATGCCATGAAATATTCTGCAGTAAAACACCCACCAGGACAAGAAACACATTAGTGAATGTGATTCTTTATTTCTGGTTTAATCCTTTTGACTTGAGCGCAGTGTCACAGGCCATGCTTGTGGGTGTTGTCTTGCCTTTTCCCTTTGCCAAGTCAGTACTTTGGCCTTACCTGTACGACTGTATCGGACCTGTGGCCAGTTCTGTGACCACTGGGGTGGGCTGTTGCAGTTCTGTGGCACTGTTGTGTGTGGGCTTTTTTGGCAGTTCTGGGCATGGGTGTGGGCCTGTGGCAACTCAGGGCACTGGGGTGGGCCCTGTTGCCAGTTGAGAACCCAGTAGTTGGTAACATTTGCCCATGACTGATTGGTGAGAGCAGTTCCTTTTTTTTGTGTTTAATCTTGTTCCAAAAGATGCGTTAGTGAGTATTTGTTATTGGGCCTAAACTGGTTCTTTTTCGTGTCTGTCATTTGTTTACGGTCGTCCGTTCCATGATTTTGACACTGATGTAAGCTTATTTGGATGTTGACAGGGACTGAACTAAGAAATTTTGCACCCTACTGTCTACCCGGTATCATCCCAGAATGGGGGATATGTAAGAAACTGAAATGAGTCTTCAGGAGCAAAATATCAGCAGCATGTAAGATCCATACTCAGATGGGTAAGTGAATTGTTGTTCTCTCTGCCTAGTGAATTCTCACAAATGCTGATTAGCTTGCTTAGATTCACAACTCTATTGATTGTAATGGCGGTTTACCTTTTGTATTCTTTCGGAACTTGGATGATTGACTCTTTTAGTCTTTCGGACATTGGGATATGTTGTCCCTTTTAGTATGCTGTATATCATCCTCTTCAAGCAACTGACAATCATTCTGAAGTGGGACGACGATTTTCTTCAAGCAAGATCTCTTTCTTCAGGATAAGTCTTGCAATAGATGAGTAGGGTGCTCACGAAGCAGGAGTAGCGCCTTAAATGCTGGGTAATCGACGAGTGGGAACATCTTCATGGTCACTTGAGTGAATTTGAGCCTTCAGCTGGCATGATTGCTTGTACAATAACTCGAAGACATTAGAACTGCCATGAACTTTCTGTGGTGTTTTTTACATATAAGTGAGAGTTTTTTGTGCTCACCATTTTGTAACACTCTATAAACTGTTTCACATGTGAGTTTGACAGTGTGTCTAAATTATTAAAAGTTGGTTGCAGTAAACAATTATGCTTCGACTCAGTGTGAAAGAGAAAGGAAATGAGAGGTGTGGTAAACCTCACATATCGCCGTAAGCTGATCTGGTTATCATCATCACACATATACATGTGTGACACTATTAAAAAATACATATGGTGTGAACCAAGAACTGATTGGAAAGGTAATTCCAGTGTGAAAGGCATGCTATCTGAGATCATGGAAACAATAAAAGAGAGAAAGAAAGGGACAAACAGAGACGTTGGAGTGACATCCTGAGAAAGGAAGAAAAGAAAAAAAAAAAGAGAAAGGGAGTTGAAGAAAAAGAGGAAGTGAGCATTTCACTAAGCCTGATAATCATCCTAACCCTAAACGACTCCCCCCCTACTGATGTTCCAGCTTTTCTTTCCCCCCGATTCCGTAGGGGGGAAGGGAAAGAAAAGGAAGATGAAGGAGCGAGTGAGGAAGGAAAAAAAGAAAAATACAAGAAGAAAACAGAAAGAAAACAGAAAGGCACACAAGAGACGCTGAACGGGAAGGGGGCAGAAAAACCAAGAAAAACAGAGAAGAGGATGGCAAGACAGCGAACGGCAAAGAAGAATAGGACAAAGGGAGGAAATCAAGAGTAGATTTATACGCCTTTTCCATATCCTGTTTCTCTCTTCTCTCCCCCCCCCACCAGCCTCCGTACAAAGACCCTCTAAATAAACTTTGTAGGGTTTTGGACAGAGCTTGCTAAGCAATGCGATAACAGATACCCCCCATCTGACACACTCCTTCCCCCCCTGTGTGACAGATGGCACCCTCCCCCCTGTGACATAGATGGACCCCCCGTGGACGCGCTGCACACCCCGGCCGGTAGGTGTGGGGGCCTGGGGGGGGAGGAAATGGATGCCGGTGGTGGGAGGTAAGGAGCAGGTTGCGACTGGACTCGCCGTTGCTAGGTGTAGGGCTTCCGGCCACCTATTCCTTCCTTCCTTCCCTCCTCACTCCCTCCCTCCCTGCCGATCAGGCGCGCGGCAGCCATTTTTTTTTAAATTAGCGCAACCCCGGGTCTAGCGCGGTCGGATCGGGTGGCCCCCGAGGACCGCGCTATAACGGGGTTTACCTGTATATATATATATACATGTAGAGGTATCAGTACCGTGTTAGCCGAGCTTCAATAATCAAAAAATAAATAGATGATACCGTTCTGTGGCTAACGAAATGCTTTTATTTGTGCGAGCTTTCGAGATACACTGATCTCTTCTTCCGGCGATCTTACAATGAATGAAGCAAGCAAAAGCTATACTATAAACAGTGTCTATTGGAATGTTATCTGTGCTGTAACGCGGTCTTTGGGTTGTGGACCCCAAGGACCGCGTTATAACGGGGTTTAGCTGTATATATATATATATATATATATATATATATATATATATATATATATACATATACACATATATATATATATAGATACACACACACATATATATATATATATATACACACACACACACACACACAAATATATATATATATATAGACATACACATAAACACACAATATATAGTTAATGATATATAAAATTAATTATATATATATATTTTTATATATATATATCTATGTATATATCAAGAGAGACTAACAGAGACAGTCAAAGAGAGAGAAAGACAGAGACAAACAGAGAGAGAAAGAGAGAGAAACAGAGAGAGAGAAAAACAGACAAACAGATGTGTGTGTGGGGGTAATTATAGGTTAGTGTAAGCCGAAAACAGTTCATTCTACCACTGTACAAGATTTCACACACATTGTTATTTTAATTAAAATCGTCAACTTGTTTTGCACATGTTGATTGAATAAGCCGTAATACAAGTTTCGATTCCTGTGAAAAGAGTATCTTAGACAAAGAATTTCAGCCTATTATTGTAACACATTTCTGGTGAGAGAAAACCTAGGCGTATAACAGTGAGGTTGTATTATAACCTTGGACCAAACCGCGAAGATAACATTCACACATTCACACATTCACACATTCAGCAGACATCTGTATGCTCTCAACTTAGACACTGTACAGTTCAACAGAGAAGAAATGGCAGAAGCTTCCACATTGCACAGCCATCCACGTAAATCATACAAATTTATGACTTATGAAGCTATCGAATCAACAGATGAGAAGAGGGCAACCGTTGCCCTAATCTATGACTTGATCCAAAAGAAATATCCATACTACCAAGAACCAGCCAGACAAACAAATTTTAAAACTTCTGTACGATTCACTTTATCCGCAAATGAATGATTTGAGCGTGTCCATGATCGGCTAGATCAACGATATGGATGTTGGCATGTTGCACCATCATTTAAAATTACCATGGAACATGGAACATATCTTCTGTTAAATAGCATATATTTGCCTAATACCAGTTACACTGAAGCCGCACCGACTGTCGCGTCTGCTGCTGTACCTGCACACTCCATTCATCAAGACCAGATGCAAGATGGACAAAACTACTATGATATGTATCCAAACTTATATGGGTAATACCAATGTGGATGGGAAAACAACCAACAACTGTACGTACCTCCGGACGTCTTGTTTGAAGAAGCCACTGCAGATCCATATGACCACCTCATGGAGATGTGTGTGATTCAGGATTCAACGGTTGCCTCAACCATGGATGATACTGTTGTGCCTTCCTGGAGCGAGCAGTTGCAGCCAAATCAGTTTTGACTTCTACAGTACAAGAATGGTAAATACAAATTTCGTTATGCCTTAACTCACATTATATATGTCTACATTTATAATATACACCATTTGTTAGCCAAATGTGTGGATACAGGCCAACATTGCAGACAGGCTTACATGTAGCGTGCACAAAGACATTATTTCCTATAACAATATACTACATGACGAACCATTACTACACATTGTTGATGGAGTCACAAAACCTAGATTATTATCACTTTTAAATTATCATTTCTACATGTTACACTAACTGTAACACACACACACCTCATTGTTTAGCATTCAACATCGAAAAACAAAGTGTCGCCAACATATGACGTGGGACCGTTGTCATGTTCTAAGGCGTCCTTAAAAAGGTTTACGGATGGTGGCCAGGACGCTGACAGAGATGGACGTGTAGCAGAGGAGCTCCCCAGACCCTCTCATAAATAAACAAATAGAGGCGCTTTCCCCCCAAAATTCCCCCTCTAAAAGCACATCTCCAGATCCACAGACCTGGCCGGCATGGCGAGCAAGCAAAAAACCCAGACAGCACAGGCAGTAACTAAACTATTCTCCCCGCGGAGTTCAGAGACGACTGCGAGAAGCCAAGATGGCGCGGGACCATCAAGCGCACGCAGCCCCAAACAAAATGCCCCAACGCAGGACCGGCAGGAAGCACCAGCACAGGCGGCTGAAGCACTCACTTCGGAGGGCATGAAAGAACTCATGGCAGAAATGCTAAACGAACTGCACGCCTCGTTAAAGGCCGATCTCAGAGCGGCAGTTACAGAGTTAAACAGGAGATAACAGGCCTCAAGGAGCGCACGGAGGCCCTAGAAGTCAAAATGGTGGACACCACACAGGCCCAAGAACTAGCCGCAAACGAGATCTACCGGCTCAGGGCTGAGGTAGAAAATCTCCGGGAATGCCTAGAAGATCAGGAAAATCGCGACAGGAGACAGAACATATGAATCAGAGGTATCCCCGAGTCGGTTCTCCCGGGCCAGCTAAAGACCTACCTCCTGGACTTCTTCGCCTCACTAAGTGGAGACCTGGGTCAGAAGGACCTCAAAATGGACAGGGCTCACCGCTCCCTTGGCCCACAGTCAGAGGATCCAAAAAGGATGAGAGACGTAATAGTCAAGCTCCATAGATTCTCAGTGAAAGAGAAAATAATGGAGATTGCCCGAACCAAAGAGCTCATCACGTTTGAGGACAGCCCACTACAACTTTATAACAATCTCTCCAAACGCACCGTGGATCGCCGGAAAGAATTAAGACCGTTAACCATACTACTGCGGGACAGCGGTGTAAAATATAAATGGGGTTTCCCATTCAGGCTAATGGTTCAGCGCAATGGCAAGATGCTCTCAATTAAGCACCAGGAGGACATGGAACATTTTGCAAAGGCATTAAGCCTCACTCCCCCCTCCAGCTGGAGAACCCGAAGGACCCAGGCCAGAAGAGCCCCCGATCAGGGCATCGGAAAGGCTTGCAGGTCAGCGGGGCCAGCGGAATAAATAAGGAACCCACACTCACAGCTCATACAAAGGCACCGTTTCCAAGAATGGCCCAAAGACCCCACCATGACAGCACCGCAGGGAGGAAGCAAGCGCCACCGGGGATGGTCACACTGACACGCCAAAGGAAAAGAAGCAACCGGCAAAAGAACAGCATCGCTCTCAAATCCTCGCAGCCACTCACATCACCCACTTCACTCACCTGAAACGAGAGACGAGGTCCAGGACGTCGGGAGACGAGTGGCCCAGCTTCACGCAGGGGAGGGAGTTGGAGGGAGTTTGGGGGGGAGCAGAAGAGCACCTGCCCCCCCCCCCCCCTCCTCCTTGTTGGCCCCCCCCCCCGCTTTTTGGGTTTTTTTCCCCCCCCCCCCCCCCCCCCCCCGTGTGGGGTTCCTGACCCAGAGAGTCGGAGCTCCCCAATATCATGGTCTCCCGGGCACAGGACGAATTGCCCCAGCAAGCGTAAGTAACCCAAATCCCCGGGTTAAATTGACAGAGCCAGGCGGGTCGGCAGCGGCGGGCCCGGTCGGGGGAGGTAGGGGGGGGGTCACACAACGAGCTAAAATGGAACCGTACCCAGCGGCCCCCTCTCACTATCTAGACAACAGCGGCCATTTTGGGCCCAACAGCTAGAGGAACCTCTAGACCAACCCCACAGTCCAGAGATGGGGCCAATGATCCAACCCCCACTGGCCGATTCAGTTGAAGCCCGGGTGGATCAGAGAACCATGCCCCCCCCCCCATAGATGGTCCCCCTCAGCCGGTGCCGCGCAGCCGGGGGGGGCCTGGCAGGGAGGAGACAATAACCGAAACGGGACAACTGTGTATAAAGCTGTTACCTCCACCCACACACTTAACCATGAGGAACGGTGACCTAAGATTAATGAATGCCCGCGGAATAATATGTATGCTGTGAAAATGCAGATAACCAGAGGCTAATATATGCAAAACAAAACAAGCTCCAGTGGCTTATCACTAAGAGAACTGCAGCGCCACCTGTCAATTCACACACGCAAATGAACGTAGACCCAAGGTTGCGACAATCAGGAACAAATGCCACACGCAGTGATAAAGAACACAATATGATCAGACACATAAATAGAAAGCAAGTAACACTAACACAATATAATTAGATCCCCCCCTCCCCCCATCCCCCCCCACCTCCCCAGTCCAACCTCCCCCTAACCCCCCCCCTTAATCCCCTGCCCACCAAGGGCTGCCTAGCAAACCATCTAACATCCCTCTTGCGCCCCCCCACCACCTCACCCCAAGCAGCACCCCAGTCACCCCTGATACTTTACCAAAGGAAAGGTGGGTTTCCCCTGAACAGAGAAACTTCCCCCCCCCCCCCCACACGGCCAGCTGCAGCCACAACCCTCCCCCAGGGAACACATAGTATACAGCCTATAGAATGAGTTAATAAAAATTAAAAAAGTAATATTACACTCTGTTTGCATACTGCTGCGAGGTACAGAGGGATATAAAACCCTGCTGACACTGACAAACAAAAACCAAAAAAAAAGCCCAGGGCAATGTCAAAGCCTGCTTAAATCTGTTCAAGAATGTTATGCGGCACAAGTCGATGTTATGTTATGTTATGTTATGTCCTGCCAACAATGTGAGGCTATTCAAGGAACTGTTTCTCCTGATCAAAAATGTGATGATGCTTAGGAAATGCAACCGCCCACCCCCC
>WSYH01002262.1:9890-61256 GCA_036426205.1 Ascaphus truei | reverse complement strand
CCTCCCCCCCTACCTTCTTCTTACTAACCCCCACCCCCTTAACAAGGGTCCCCCCTCATAACAGGCCATGCGTACAAGCCAGGTTGTTTATATGAGAACT
The DNA here is from genome assembly GCA_036426205.1 of Ascaphus truei. Classification (NCBI taxonomy): domain Eukaryota; kingdom Metazoa; phylum Chordata; class Amphibia; order Anura; family Ascaphidae; genus Ascaphus; species Ascaphus truei. The sequence goes on along the minus strand of WSYH01002262.1, from coordinate 61,156 downwards.
CTATCTTTCCACACAAATGTAATAACCCCACTGATATTGTACTATGTAAGGTGAAATAAGACAGAACCAACATTAACCCCCCCCATTCTCCTCCCTCCCCTATCCCTCCCCCCCCCCATCCCCCCCCCCCCCCCTCCCCCCCCTAGTCACCAACAAATATAGTTCATGACGGGGTTCAAACTTTGAACGGGGGAGTTGAATGGGGAAAGAGCCACGCAAAAGCAACTCAGGGTCTGGCCCCCCTCAGTTGCGGCCCGATCGTCAGAGCCAGACACACCCCAGAAGGGCACCCAAGCCCAAATGCCGGTCGTCCAAAGACCAGGCGACACCACTTTAGGACCAAAACAGGCCCTACTCCTATCTTTTCTCCATCTGCTGGTCCTGTCCCAGCAGATCTTTACCCCCCCTCCCCCCTCCCCCTGCCCCCCTCCCCAATGGCAAGCTCAGTACATCCCCCCAGGAAGGAGGTTCAGCCCAATGGGCGGCCTAAGTCACAAAGGGACTTTAGAACATAAAAACAAGGTCTCCCCTAGTGGGAAAGGAGGGACCCCAAGACCCCGAACTACTACAAATTTATAATGACCACCACGGCCCCAATTAAAGTCCGTTCATTAAACGTCAAAGATTACAAAATAACCGAAAAAGAAGGCTAGCCCTTCTGGACATGAAAAAATCAGGGGGAGACATTATATTCTTGCAGGAGACCCACTTCACATCACAGGACCCCCCAAATTTATTCAAAAAATTGTTCCCAATGTGCTTTTTTGCATCATTCAGTAGTAAGAAAAGGGGTGTGTCTATCCTGATCAGACAAGGCACCCCATTCAATCATGTCAAAACAACGGTGGACCCAGAGGGTAGATTCCTAATGGTATATGGCTCCATAGCGGGCTCAGCAAATGCTCTAATCAATGTGTACGCCCCAAACGAGAACCAAACAGAATTCTTACAAACCGTTCTCGAGGGCGTTGACCCGGGATATCTGTCATCGATGATAGTGGGAGGAGACCTAAACATGGTCTTAAACCCCACCAAGGACAGATCAACCACAGTGGGCCCATCCCGCACAACCCACTCCCAGATCAAGGGGAAAAGGTTCAGGGAAATCTTAAGCGAGTTCTCACTGATAGACGTATGGAGATCCCAACATCAGGGTCAGAGAGACTACACCTTTTTCTCAGCACCTCACCAGACCTACTCTCGTATCGACCACTTCCTGACCACTAATAATGTGATGGCGGCAGCCATTGAATCAGACATTGGCTCAATCACTTGGTCCGACCACGCCCCAATCACTCTCACACTGTCAATCCCTTTCGAAAAAACAACAAACTACTCCTGGAGACTAAATGATTCGCTACTTAATCACCCAGAGATAGAAAGGGAAGTTAGATCCTCACTTAAGGACTACTTCTCCTTCAACACAGGAACGGTCTCCTCTCCAGCAATCCTATGGGAAGCCCATAAGGCAACCATTAGAGGGAAATTTATTTCCATCGCATCCCACAGGAAAAAAGCCCTCCAAGCACTAATCAAAGAGCTCACGGATAGTATCAAAACAATAGAACAAGCCCATAAGGCTAACTCCTCAAAAAAAATATACAAAACATTGATAACAGCCAGAACCAAACTTAGACAAACTCAGCTGGAGGATGTTTAGAAGGCCCTCAAATGGACCAATCAACAATATTACGATAAGTGTAACAAGGCCGATAGACTACTAGCCAGTAAACTAAGAGGGGTACAAAAAAGGTCCCAAATTACAGCGATTAAGAGCAGGTCTGGTGAGATACAATATAATGACAACAAAATCGCAGCAGAATTCACAAAATACTATAAGGAACTCTATAACTTAAGATCCAAAAAATGGCCGACCTGCACCAATAGCGACAGAACTAATAACCCAATACCTAGACAAATGCCAACTCCCCACCTTAACGGAGGAGGAAAACACAGTCCTCAACGCTGAGATCTCAAAAGAGGAACTGGAAGAGGTCGGTCAAATCACTAAAGAATACTAAGTCACCTGGCCCTGACGGCTTCACCAACGTCTATTATAAGAGATTCTTGTCTACCCTATCCACGCATCTCCTAAAAACATTTAACTATTTTATAGAAGGGAACCAAATCCCCCCATCAATGTCTCTCGCCAATCTGGCTATTATACATAAGGAAGGCAGGGACCCGATGCAATGTGGAAGCTATCGTCCAATCTCCTTTCTCAACAGTGATCTCAAATTATATAGTAAAATACTTGCAAACAGACTACACCCCATCTTACCGAGATTAATCAATAACGACCAAGTAGGATTTGTCGCAGGCAAGCCTCGGACAATACTCGGAAGATAATCAATATTATTGATCAGGTCCACCTCACAGGCACCAAAGCTTTACTTTTAAGCCTAGACACACACAAGGCATTCGATAGAATAAACTGGCAATTCCTGGACCATACTATGCGCAAATTCGGCTTCAAAGACGCATACCTAGAGGGGGTCCGTAGACTATATCAAAACCCATCAGCAACGGTAAAACTTCCAGGGGGCAATAACCAGAGATTCGAGATTACAAATGGAACTCGTCAGGGATGCCCCCTATCTCCTCTCCTCTTTGCACTAACCATAGAACCACTGGCATCAGCTATACGACTCAATATAGACATCCAAGGAATAGAAATTGGACACAGGCAGCACAAAATATCCCTATTCGCGGATGATGTTATTTTGACCCTTTCCAAACCTCAAATCTCCCTTCCCAATCTTCAAAAGGAACTCCGGGATTTTGGAAAAATCTCAGGATATAAAATAAATAACGATAAATCAGAAGCCCTGAATCTAAGCCTGCCAGAGCCAGAGGTGAAACTCCTCAAATTAAACTTTAATTACCGTTGGAGCTCCTCTTGTATCAAATACTTGGGAGTTAAGATATCGAGGACCTACCAAACCTTGTACAAGCATAATTATCCGACCCTGTTCCAAAAAATTAAACAAGATTTAGATAAATGGGGAGGATACCAGATATCATGGATCGGGAGAATGATCTCAGTCAAAATGAACGTACTCCCTAGGTTACTATACTATTTCCATTGCTTGTATTCACTGGATTAGCTGGCTACTGTTTTTATTTAGTGAAGTATGTTTTTTTGGAGTTAGGTTTTATTATTGTGTATCTGGTGCATTAATGTATTGTAATTAGGGTGCCCATTGAGTGCTATAGAGGCTTATCATTCCCATATTGTTATTATATGGGTATGATGTACCACTATACTACTCAATGGGTACAGGGTGGGTATAGTCAGTTCAGGGTGGGTGCTTAGGCCTCCCGGGTTTGTATCGGGGCAGGGTGGGTTAACCCCTTAATGACTATAGCAGTTAGTAACCGCTAAGGTGATTAAGGGGTTAGGGGCCATTTGAATGTCTTTATTATGTATATACTGTATGCTTTCTTTCAACGGAGGACAGAGGGACCTGCTGTTGTGGTAAGTTTAACTGTATTTATTTACTTTATTTATGTATGCTAATGCAGTGTTTAATAATGGGCAAATAATCTATTATCCATATCTGGATAATAGTTATTTTGCACAATATTGTACTGTATGTGTTAGGGGGGTGTATTTAGTTAGAAATAATGTTTAGTATTTTTGTAGGCACAACATTGGTACCGCAGGCCCGCGGGAACCCCGGGATGACCGCGGGGTCAGCCGGGGACACCCGGCCTCCCTCGGGGACCCCCGCAGGGTCAGCCGGGGACACCCGCCGGCCTGTTGTATGGGTGTTGCGCATGCAAAAATGTAAAGCAAGAAATTTTTCAAAGTCCAGCTTTTTTTGCGTCTACCTTGAGTTGACGTGTTCTGTTGAACGCAACTTTCGCGTACGCTAAGGTTACATGGCTTAGTGCATCCCGCTTAAGGGCAGAATTTAACGCAAACAGGGTAACGAACGAGCAAAGTTGGACTTAGAAAAATTTCCTGAAAAATTTCAGTTTTAGAGCGCAAAGTGCCTGTTTGCGTTGCTTAGTGCATCGTGTTCAGCGCAATATCACGTTCTAAGAGCACTTTGCGCTCTAAAACGACTTAACGGAGCTTAGTGCATGACCCCCTATATGAACAAATCAAATGCAAAAGTTATGATAAGCACATATTAGATACCCAAAGGATATATAGGAAAAAAACAGAACACGAGGTTGGAATATAATCCATAATGTTCTATAGAGAATGGATTGACAGCCAAAAGAAAGAGTCAAAGACCCCTAACTATACACATAACCCATAACGAAAGAAAACTCTAAATTAGATTAAGGATAATGAAAATAATAATGATAATTATTTAAGCACATAATGCTGGCAACCCAACACGCAACCTACATGAAATGCTGGAAATCCAAAAAGACCCACTCACAATGGAAACATAAAACCAGTTTCAATAATAGGACTGATTCAAGTTTTCTTTGTTTTATTTGTGGTCAGCTGACACTCAGGGGCTGACGTTGCATCAGCGAGACCTGTTCTCAGGTCGCGGGCCGAGGACATCACTCCTATCAATGAGTGGCGCGAAAGGTTAATTATAAAAGTTTTTGTTTTTCATATGTAACTCACACCTTGATAAAGTCCTCATGGACGAAACGCAAAGGTGCTTTCTTTCACCTTCCATTGTGAGCTACATTCAATACATTCATTGATATTTGGAGCTGCCCTGGAATCTTTTATTTTTTCATTCTGGATTCTGGCTGTGCTCCTGTTTCTACCAACATCTAAAGATCAACAAGGCACCTGGACTGATGAAATCCCTGCTGAAAAGTTCAAGCAGAGTGTTGAGAGAAGCTCACATCATTGCCCCATGTTCTCATCTTGTATATCAGGAATAATAAGGAAATCCCAGGTAACCTCAGGGATGCCATGATAGTGACAATGATCAAGAAAGGAGAGAAGTCTGACTGTGAAAATTAGAGAGAATGCCCTGTGTCTGCCATAGGAAATATCATTGATAGAATCCTCTGAAACCATGTTCTTCCACTTGCTAAAGAGCTCCTCCCTGAATCTCACTGTAGATTAAGGCCATCATGTGGCACAACTAGCATAATCTTCACTGCTCGATAGCTATTCTGGATCCAGGGTCATGTCTGGAGGTATGAATGAACCCAGCTAGCTTCAACTCAGACCTCTTTCCAAAACACAACAAGTCCTGTATATTTTCTTCACTTTATTTAGGGAAAGCAGCAATAAAGACAGGCACTTGTGGATGAGATGTTTGTGTTTGAAGAATGTCTCTCTGTGGGTGATTTGTAGTAAGGGCTGACCCTGGACGCAGCCTAACCCAGCAAAAATGGAATGATCATCAGGTACAAGCCAGTTCTCCAAATATTACAATGGTGATCCTTTGAGAAAGGGCTCTTATAAAATAAGAAAGTGAATTATTTTACAAAATGGAAAGCTGTTGCATGATTTCACAATAAAGTTGTTGTGAAAAAGAAAAAGCTGATTCGTAAAATAAATAAATAAAATATGTGTCTGAATGGAAGTACGCTAGCACGCTTCTTGTAAAACACTACCAAGCGTAACAAAAATAAATATGTTTTGTAATCTCAGGGAAGCTGTTTCGGTAAATCCATTTCATTAATCAAAGAGGGTGTTGCCACAATTGCAAAGCCTGCCAAGGAAATTCTTTAGTGCCCCAGTACTTTTGACACTGCCCAGATCCAATTAAATGCTCCCAAATGTATGTGTCAAGGGTTGATCTACGGCTGTAGTGGATCCCAGTGGCAGGAACAGCAGGGAGCGTGGTCAGGGTTACAAGCAGAAGTTATAGGCAGGCAGCAAATAGCGTAGTTGGGATCACAAGCAGAGGTCGGAGGCAGGCGGGTTATAGCGTGGTCAGAGTCACAAGCAGAGGTTGGCAACGAGGAGACTGGAACAGGACAATAGCAACAGCAGTAAACACAGGAATCTAGCAGGAGCTGAGGAACCAGTATTAACAGGCACTGACAGACAGGGAAGAAGTTTATATAGTATGAGAGGGAATAGATTCTTCCAAAAGGAATGGGAGCACCCGGTAATAATTCAATGGGGCAGTCATAAGAACGATGTGGAGGATGCATATACGCGTTCTTCTTGTCGCACACTTCCAAAAACTCAGAGTATGGAGTTGGCAGTAGATTTTCTTGGGGCGAGGAAATCTTGTGTATTCCCACACATTCTGGTATAGGAGTTTTTCCTAGGGCTCTGGAAAGAGGACCGCCTGGACTTATTTGGGCAATCGGCGAGATAGTGTCCCTCATTTCCGCAATACAGACAGAGATCTTCTGTTCAGCGTCTATTCCTTTCTCCAGGAGAAATGTCCCCGCAATGTGTTTACTTGCATCGGCTCTTCCTCGGTCTCCCTGGAATGTCTTGGGGTGCTGACATCTCTAACCTCGGAGTTGTTTGGCATGACAGTCTGTCAAATGCAACACGCAAGATAATTTTGACATACCCATCATAGTATCTACACTGGCGACACACTTTATTCGAGCTCGGCTAGTCCCACGAATTCGGGTATACTCGGGTGTATTGAGGTTTGTGACTGTTTTCTGCCCGAGTGCATTGGGTTATTTTCCAGGCAGGGATTGAAGCATTTTATTCCCGCTGGCTGCAATACTGCACAGTATATATATATATACTGCATTACAATTCATGAATTTATGCCATCTGGTAGACACGCGAAGCATTGCAGCCTATTAAATCCTAATCATTATCATTTAACAGATCAGCCGCCCGTCAGCCAGGCATGAACCCAGGCTGGGAAGGCAAACGCAACGGGGCTTGTCAGAGGTGAGGAGCGGTGCATTCCAGGTATCTGCCAGGTACATACTGGGCATTTGCTCGAATAAAGTGTGTCGGTGCAGTATGTCCTGGTCATAGAGTTAAGATGACAAATAATACATGGTTACAAATACAGTTACATAAGTGAATAGGGTTATACATTATATACAAGACATAGCATGCACAGTTAGAGATAATATATATTATAGGCGTATGTAACAGTTACAGACAAGATTAAAATGTATAATGTATACCCTGTTCATTTATGTAACTGTATTTGTAACCATGTATTATTTGTCATATTAACTATGCCCAGGACATACTTGAAAACGAGGGGTTAACTCTCAGTGTATTACTTCCTGGTAAAATATTTTTATAAATAAATAATAAATGTGAGACAGCTTTAGTTTTGAAAGAACTTAGACTGGTGGTGGCTGTGAGAGTCTCCGGTAGACTGTTCCAGTTGTGGGATGCACGGTAAGAGAAGGAGGAGCGGCCGGATACTTTGTTAAACCTTGGGACCATGAACAGTCTTTTGGAGTCAGATCTCAGATGATAAGTGCTGCATGTGGTAGGGGTGAGAAGCAAGTTCAGATCACTTTTGTTAGTGGATCACTTTTGATGCGTGAGAGAGTAGAGTAGCCACTGATTTCCATGCCTCCCAAAAAATTAATCTATACAATACGTGGAGAGAAACATGTGAACACACCTGAGATACCTACGAAATATGCTAATTTTAATAAGTTGAATATTCTCTCCTTATGCAAATCAATGTTTTGGGAAGTATATGTCAATGAGCACTACTAAATATAACTCTCTCACCCTCTCTAGCAAAATCCCAATTTCAGCATCTGAATCTCTCAGTTTTACAAAATGTTGCTGGTTAATGCTGCATCCAAGACTGATTTTTCTATTTTTCTATTTTTATAGCCCTTTAAAGCTTGGCAAAATATCTGGCAAAAACCTGCAAAAAATATTGTGAATACAGTTGGGACAATTCTTCACATCTCCACAAACAGCGCAGCAGACAGCGTTCCCTCCATCCACTCTATCTCATAATCCCCCTCCCACCATTACACATACAATAAGCCCCCCTCTCCCACCATTAGACACAGACTAACCCCCATCACACACACGCACACGAAACCCCAAGACACACACACGCACAATAACCCCAAAGACACACATGCACAATAACTCTCAAGACACACATATACTAAGCCCCATAACACACACACATACACAAAATAACCCCTAATCACACACACACACACACACACACACACACACACTCACACCATCACACACACCATCACACACACACACACACATCACACACACATCACACACACACACACACACACACACACTCACACACACACACACACGCCGCACCGATCAGTTGGGCCGACTTCCGGGTGGGCCAATTTCCAACACCGGCTGGGGACCCCACAGCTACCGGGCCTGGGACAGTTCCCCACACCCCCCCTGTCAGCAGCCCTGTTTACAAAGGAGTATATGCTTCATGGAGAACAGATGGGAAAAGAGAAAGAGATCCAACATCATGCCAACATCTGTGATATGCATGTTTGTTTCAGTGCCACCAGACCAGAGCCATCTACAGTTGGATCTGATCCAGGAGAGTGAATCCCTCTATGCTCGACACTCTGATATCGATGGGAGTATTTTCAATTTCACCATGCTACAGCCAGTCAGAGATGAACTTTGAGTCCCCTCAAACCTCGGTAAGAAAAATAAAAAAGCAGGTAAAGAACAACAAGGCAGAGATGGATGACAAATGGTGCTCACAAATCACATGTAAGCTCTGTGTAAATATATACGATTTGACTCCATAAATGTCCATAAATGTCCAGGGTGCTGTATGAATGTCCCCAATTAGGCAGTCCATGCACAAATATATGACCCGGGAGAGATAGGAACCTAATGGTGTCCACCTGACAACCACAATAAATGGCTCTAAATACTTTCCTTCCAGAGGAATAATATGTTTTATGATCAGTAGTACTAGTGTGAGGTAATATAGTAGTAGGCTATTGCCCATTACCTGGCAGTATCCCGCCAGGACAGTCCTGTCACTCCAGGGCGTGCAGTCCTTGAAGGTAAGGTCAGAAGATGTAGGTAGAAGCAGCGGCACAGCCAGGATGAAAAAATAAAAAATTCCAGGGCAACTCCAAATATCAATGAATCTATTGAATGTAGTTCACAATGGAAGGTGAAAAAACACACCTATGTGTTTCATCCATGAGGACTTTATCAAAGTGTGAGTTACATATGAAAAACAACACTTTTATAATTTACGCAACGTCAGCCCCATAGGCCCTGTGTGTCAGCTGACCAAAAATAAAACAAAGAGAACTTTAATCAGTCCCTAAGCGGATAAACATAGTAAAAACAGGCAGAAAATAATAAAAAAAACATGAACAATAAATTAAAAACATGTATATAACACTGTCAGAATTATAGATGTTTAAAATAATATGCATTTATGATAAAGAATGGTGAAAAGAGTGGCAAAAAGAAATATAAACAATAACACATTAGCATGGATAATATTATAAGCATGCAGCAAAACATAACTGCTTCTAACGGCCATTCCTGCACCAAAATACATAATTATTCCAATCTAGTCAGTGAAATTGTGAGGATTGTCCATCAGTGATGCACTCCGTGACGGAGCAGGTGATGCACGCCGCACTACCAGGCTAAGGGACACCGCAAGCCCTGCCCTTAGGCCCCGCCCCTGTGACGCATCCTGTGATGAAGCGCCTAACACACGCAGCTTTGCCAGGGTGGGGGACACCGCACGGACCTCGCTTAGGCTTCGCCCTCGCGATGTCACGGGTGAGGCGCACCACACGCAAGCTTCGCACAGACGCTGCGCTACCTTGGGCACACAAGGGGTTAATTGCATCAGCAATTATTCCACACCTGCACTTCTCCACCCATCTGCCTACCAGTGGACTGTATATGTCATGGGGTGGTTCTTGTTCATTACCCTGCAGCTGTGTTCTGTCCTGCCATTGGCTGCCTGTCCTTTAAATGCTCAGTCAGCCCTGTTGCAAACTGGCTGAGCATAAACCTCTGTTTGTGTACAAGTGTTTGCCTCAAACACCCTGCTGCCCTGTTGCTGTCTTGTCTTGCTTATCCTGTTCCTGTTTTGACCTTGGCTTGTATCTGGACCTTCACCTCTGTGACCCTTGACCTTGGCGTGCATTTGGACTGCTACTTCTATACCCTTGGACACGGGCACCACATAATGACTATCCGATCTCTCCAATCCTAGACCATGGCAAGTACCTCGACCATTCTGACTTCTCCTACCCTGACCCAGCTACACAACTACCACTCTACACTCCGGACGTGGCTGCCCACTTGTAGGTCGGTGGTTACCAACATTCCCACCTCAGCCTTGCAGTCCCGTCTTGTTTGTGGTGAGCACTTGTTACAGATATAGGGTAACCCTCTTTTTCACCTACATTGGGTATCAATTTTAAGGACAAAAAAATATATAGACCTCCTGATCTAACAAAAGACAGTAGTGGGGGCTGTGCACTAAGCTCAATGGGTTTGCGTTCTGATGTTCCAAAAAAGCACGTCTGTTAAAAAGTGAGGCCTGGGACGGGATTCACTAAGGCCTTGAGCCCATTTTTTAACGTACGTGCTCAAAACACCCACAGCGTAACTACTCCTGGAGACTAAATGATTCGCTACTTAATCACCCAGAGATAGAAAGGGAAGTTAGATCCTCACTTAAGGACTACTTCTCCTTCAACACAGGAACGGTCTCCTCTCCAGCAATCCTATGGGAAGCCCATAAGGCAACCATTACAGGGAAATTTATTTCCATCGCATCCCACAGGAAAAAAGCCCGCCAAGCGCTAATCAAAGAGCTCACGGATAGTATTAAAACAATAGAACAAGCCCATAAGGCTAACCCCTCAAAAAAAATATACAAAACATTGATAACAGCCAGAACCAAACTTAGACAAACTCAGCTGGAGGATGTTGAGAAGGCCCTCAAATGGACCAATCAACAATATTACGATAAGGGTAACAAGGCCGATAGACTACTAGCCAGTAAACTAAGAGGGGTACAAAAAAGGTCCCAAATAACAGCGATTAAGAGCAGGTCTGGTGAGATACAATATAATGACAATAAAATCGCAGCAGAATTCACAAAATACTATAAGGAACTCTATAACTTAAGATCCAAAAATGGCCGACCTGCACCAATAGCGACAGAACTAATAACCCAATACCTAGACAAATGCCAACTCCCCACCTTAACGGAGGAGGAAAACACAGTCCTCAATGCTGAGATCTCAAAAGAGGAACTGGAAGAGGTGGTCAAATCACTAAAGAATACTAAGTCACCTGGCCTGACGGCTTCACCAACGTCTATTATAAGAGATTCTTGCCTACCCTATCCACGCATCTCCTAAAAACATTTAACTATTTTATGGAAGGGAACCAAATCCCCCCATCAATGTCTCTCGCCAATCTGGCTATTATACATAAGGAAGGCAAGGACCCGATGCAATGTGGAAGCTATCGTCCAATCTCCCTTCTCAACAGTGATCTCAAATTATATACAGGCATACCCCGCATTAACGTACGCAATGGGACCGGAGCATGTAAGTAAAGCGAAAATGTACTTAAAGTGAAGCACTCCCTTTATTCCCACTTATCCATGCATGTACTGTACTGCAATCGTCATATATGTGTATAACTGATGTAAATAATGCATTTGTAACAGGCTCTATAGTCTTCCCGCTTGCGCACAGCTTCGGTGCAGGTAGGGAGTTCAACTTTGCTGTTCAGGACGTGCTGACAGGCGCATGCGTGAGCTGCCGTTTGACTATTGGACGATATGTACTTACTCGCGAGTGTACTTAAAGTGAGTGTCCTTAAAGCGGGGTATGCCTGTAGTAAAATACTTGCAAACAGACTAAGGGGCTTATGCAGAGAGGATCGCAAAAGAACGAAAAAATGGCAACAAAATAGCCACAGATTTGCCATAATGTATGGGCGCATGCAGAGAACTGCGTTACCTGGTTTAACAGATTGTCAGAATTTTGGCGAGTTCAGAGGTGCGCGATTCTCGCCATACCACGGCGCTATGTACATACAAGGAGGACTGTAGCTTTACACAGTTATAAACACCTTACACAATCGCTGCCAGAATTTTCAGCATTTGTACTTTCGTTAAAAATGTCGTACCTTTTGTTATTTACCTGACAGGCCACATTTAAGACATTCACAGATCTTCCCCCCGCCCCTCCAGCGACACCACGCATAGGAATTTATAAGTACTTACACAGATCTATTATCACGGCGGCGAACAGCAACAAATTGCCAATTTTTGCTGGCGAGCATGAACTGGCCATATTTCAGGACAGAATGGCGCGTTTCACGGCAACGATGCTACCTGCATCGCACCATATGTCAGCATGGCGAATTTCACGTTCTCGCAACGTGTTTGGCGAATTTTACAGGTCTGAAAAATTTTCAGGCCACTTTTAAAAAACGCGCCATTTTCTCCAGAGTTTCAGGATTTCTGCCTAGTTTTTTCGCCAGAAGATGGCGATATTTCCTTATCTATGCTCTCTGCATGAGCCCCTAAACCCCATCTTACCGAGATTAATCAATAACGACCAAGTAGGATTTATCGCAGGCAGGCAAGCCTCGGACAATACTCGGAAGATAATCAATATTATTGATCATGTCCACCTCACAGGCACCAAAGCTTTACTTTTAAGCCTAGACGCAGAGAAGGCATTCGATAGAATAAACTGGCAATTCCTGGACCATACTATGCGCAAATTCGGCTTCAAAGACGCATACCTAGAAGGGGTCCGTAGACTATATCAAAACCCATCAGAAACGGTAAAACTTCCAGGGGGCAATAACCAGAGATTCGAGATTACAAATGGAACTCGTCAGGGATGCCCCCTATCTCCTCTCCTCTTTGCACTAACCATAGAACCACTGGCATCAGCTATACGACTCAATATAGACATCCAAGGAATAGAAATTGGACACAGGCAGCACAAAATATCCCTATTCGCGGATTATGTTATTTTGACCCTTTCCAAACCTCAAATCTCCCTTCCCAATCTTCAAAAGGAACTCCGGGATTTTGGAAAAATCTCAGGATATAAAATAAATAACGATAAATCAGAAGCCCTGAATCTAAGCCTGCCAGAGCCAGAGGTGAAACTCCTCAAATTAAACTTTAATTACTGTTGGAGCTCCTCTTGTATCAAATACTTGGGAGTTAAGATATTGAGGACCTACCAAACCTTGTACAAGCATAATTATCCGACCCTGTTCCAAAAAATTAAACAAGATTTAGATAAATGGGGAGGATACCAGATATCATGGATCGGGAGAATGATCTCAGTCAAAATGAACGTACTCCCTAGGTTACTATACTATTTCCAGACCCTCCCGGTCCACATCCCTGGCTCGGAGTTGAAAAATATACAAAAACTAATCCTCCAATTCATCTGTCAGGGTAAAAAACCCAGAGTCGCCAGAACAGTTCTCTTGGCCTCAAGGAGGAGAGGAGGACTTGGTGTTCCAGACATCACAAGATACTACCTGGCCGCCAAACTACGACAGGCAGTAGTCTGGAACACCAACCCAAATCAATACTGTTGGCTAGATATAGAAACACAATATGCCGGGACGCCTTCGCTGCCAGCCTGCCTTTGGTCCCTGAGCAGGGAAGACATGCAGAATAGCAAATTCAAATTAGGATCGATGAGACACACATGGGAGACCTGGATGAAAAGCAAATTCAAATATAAGCTCACAACACCTCAATCCCAACTAACACCAATTCATCAAAATCCAAAATTCCCTCCTGGCTGTGAGTCCAGACAATTTGATCAATTCAAAGCAAAAAATATTGGAGCGGTTGCCAACCTCTTGAGCTTCGGGGAGTTCCTGAGCTATCAAAATTTGCAAAACAAATATGAAATAGTAGGACTGAACGCTTTCAAATACCTACAAATTCGGCACTTTATTCAAACATTATCCCCAACGTTGGAATTTCCCCCTCTCACAGGTTTCGAGCGGCTCTGTAGAGAAACAGCTCACCAGAAAGGTCTGATAATGCAAATTTGTGCAGAACTAGAGAGGGCCTCAGAAGCCCCCACACATGACTATATGCTACATTGGGCAGCAGAATTGGGCATAGTTATAGACCGAGAGGACTGGGAAAGTATCTGGGAAAATGCCTCAGGGACCTCTATATGTACCACAATCAAAGAAAACATATACAAAATAATGTTTCGCTGGATCTACCCCCCAGTTAGAATAAATCAAATCTACCCTCTGGCCTCCGACCTATGCTGTAGAGGCTGCAGTCAAAAGGGGGACATGGCCCACATTTGGTGGACATGCCCGGAAATTCAGAGGTATTGGGAAACCGTACAAAATTTGATAAAAGAGGTCACGGACCTAACGATACCTATTGATCCGCTAACCTACCTGTTGGCCAGGCCCCTAGAGACGCTGGACCGACCAACAGGTAAATTAATCTCCTTCATCATCAGCACTGCTGCCATATGTGCGGTGGCAGCCGCCTGGAAGAAAGTGTCCCCCCCCCTCCAAGCGAACAATAATACAAAGAGTGCAGGAGGTGATGGAGATGGAGAGACTCTCAGCTTTCCTAAGGCAGTCCTGTTCCTCCTTTAACGATATATGGGAGTCATGGCAAACCTACATGACTCTTATGAGCCGAAATGCCACATGACACTACCCGAGCTGCAAATGCAGGGAAAAAGGGGTACAAGCTCCCTTACCTGCCACCCACCCATCCCCCCCACTCTCTCTACCCCCCGCTCCCCCCTCTCTGTTTCCACACTCACGCCTCCCCGGCAGACCCAGGTGGGTCAGGGGGACGTTGAGTCTTTCTCCCCCCTCTCCAGTTAAAAAGTTGGAAAAAAAACCTGAATTAGGCCGACGTATTGTAAATAACTGTAATAATGTGAAATGTTGTAATTGCCTAATAAAAAAATTTGAAACAAAAAAAAAGGTTTACGGATGCAAGCCCCAACCCAGCCGACATGCGCGCGTGAAACCATATTGGCTGTGCCCGTAGCGTATTGTTACGGTCAGTGCAGTGTGTAATGCGCGCGCGTCGGTGGGGCGGTGCGTGCACAGCGCTGGAGGCCAATGTTAATTCAGTGGGAGGAGTGTTAGCGTGCATTTCACGGTGCCTTAACATGACGTCACACGTCTTTTGTTCGCTCATTGGCTGATCGTCCGTTGTTTCCGTGGACACACGTCCGTTTACAAAGTTTACATATGTACGTGTGTAGAAGTGATTTTGTTTCGCTTACATATCATAACTTCCAGCCATGATATGCTTGCTGCTAGCAGCACCATGGAGGGACATGTATTGAACGCACAACATACACATCGTTTAGCGCATGCGCTAAGACTTAGTCCACACATTCGTGAATTGAGCGCGCAACAGACGTTGTGCGCACACATTATTATGTATACAGGCACCGGAAATATCATATCCGTAGTAATGGCAGCAACGCCATTATAAAAATGACAGTTCTGTATCTGTGGTTTTATCCTTGCACTTTCAACATATACGTTACTTATGCGTGAATATCCACAATCATATAGAGATGTGTTACGCGTTGTCATGCTGAGACATAGATAAATGTGCCATCTTTGAATATCATGTGTTTGCTGTATTTCACAGATGTCACGGATGAATACATGGGAACAATGTATGAATTCAGATGAGCTAATCGTTATATTAGATGATTGTGACGACGACCGAACAACTATTATAATACATATGTAACAATGCTTTCAATGCTTGGTGCGCAGATTAACAATCAATACATAATGTTATCCTGTTATGCCAATATTTACTATGCACTTAATTAACATAATGATGTTGCTAAGCACTGAAGTTAGAACTTATATTGTTTTTTGGTTATTTCCTACTAACATTATATGTATTGCCCTGTGATATATGCAACCAACATTATCACTCAGCAAACACATTAATCTACTATATAGTATAATCTCACATGTGACTTGTCAAAGAATGTTAATGCTACATAACAACTCGTAGACATTGTATCTGAACGTACACAATAACAATAGGGAGGTGATAGAAACTGTGTAGTCATGTGTTTTGTTTTTTTAAACTAAGTTGTCGTGCTAACCTTGCATGCATGAGCTACTGAATGTTAGTTCAAGATCATGAAAAGATTAACATTTGTGTGTAAATTTTATTCTCACGACTAACTATAGTTTAGTTTTTTTATTAAACGTTCAACACATACACAGCTAAGTGTGTCCAATGATAAAAGCAACAGTTTGTTTATATTATTTCACGTAGAAAATCATGCATCACACAAAAACTGCAACACACACAAACACTGTTGCTGAAATGTGTGCGTATGCAAATGTCCACTTCATTTACATTCATATGTTGACATTAGTTGTAAAGGATCATGATCATTATGAATAACTAACGTGAATGAAATTAAAATTATATTAACAACATTGTCATTGTGTAGAATGAATTAGGAAAAGTTGAGAATCCAAAGAACTATACTTTGGAATGGTGTAAACATTTTGACACATGTTACATGTACGTCAAGTCAACACACATCTTTGACTTATACATATACATGTGACAATGTAGTAATCAACATGAAGATGCAGTGATACAACAACTAATCACATACATTGCAATGTTAATGATGTTGAAAACATTGGTGTATTTTCAGGCAAACATGCATTGAGTGTTAAGATCACTCATGTGCATCAGTGGATGTTCTCCTCCCATAATCAATAGTTGAGCAGGGTTTATCCCCTTCTCTCCCCCCACTCCTATATTACATGAATGGAAGTTGTTATGTTTGCTACATTACATGTTATGTAATGTCCCTAATGATTTTCAAATACACTGCACATTAACCACCAAGTGTAGCTAAACGCACGTACACAATACAGAAACAACATGTTTCAATAGTCACATCTTTTTCAGTACGTTCTGTTATACATCCTGTAACTATACCTATATCGAGGTTTGCACATCTTATGACATATGTAAATTGAAATACATACCATGAGCAGTCATTGAAGTGATATACCTTGAAAAAGAAAACATGAATGAATATAAATCATTGTCATGACATGTTCATTAAGGTAAGCAACACACAAAATTGACCATTTTGTGTTAGATATGAAACACCATGTAGAATACAAAAAATATGATATGAAATACATAATGATGTACACATCATTGTGACTCACATGTCACACTGCAAAAATAACATTGTATGTAACCATACTGCACTAGCTAATGACTATGGACATAGTAGGTTTATTGTGTCTGCATAACCAAAAACAGCATGTACATACATTTTGTAGGTACACTGGCGACACACTTTATTCGAGCTCGGCTAGTCCCACGAATTCGGGTATACTCGGGTGTATTGAGGTTTGTGACTGTTTTCTGCCCGAGTGCATTGCGTTATTTTCCAGGCAGGGATTGAAGCATTTTATTCCCGCTGGCTGCAATACTGCACAGAGAGAGAGAGAGAGAGAGAGAGAGAGAGAGAGAGAGAGAGAGAGAGAGACACACACACACACACACTGACTGACACACACACTGACTTACACACACATTAACTGACACACATACAGAGACACAAGGAATTCAGTTACTATAAAGTTAGATAAGTGTAACAGGGTATGTCTATTCTGCCTGTCTTTCACCCTGTTATGTAAGTTCCTGCTAGCTGCAGGATGCAACAGGTTAATTCTGTGGTCTAGTCAGTCCTGGTCTGGAGGAGGAAGAGAACAGTAGGGCTGTGAGTCTCTCCCATCGGGGATGAGTGTGCCCACCCACAGCCCTTGGGGCTGGGGGAACATCTGATTATACCAACAGATGCCCTGTACTATCTGGGGCAAGCATCATCCAGAGGCCTGGAGCTTCTGAGACCCTGCACCGCTGTATGTGGAAAATCTGCAGTGATTGCCAGAATAAAGACCCTTGTTTATCATACTCCTTTTTAAGTGTCAGTCCCTGGGCAGGAGGGAAGAAGTATGCAACAGTGGGGACTGATCTCCGGACCCCCTGGAGCCCACTATGGCTGGAGAAGCTAAGAACCATGAGAAGAAGCTCAGAGAAAGAACCTAAGCCTGTCCTGATCTCCATACCACCGCAGATCAGCTCAGCTTTCCTGATCCTAACAGATACTCGCACCGCACCCTAGGTAGCAGAAGCTGTGTATCTCCCACGGGGGGGGGGGGGGGGGGGGGGGGGGGTTTAAAGCCACACATGCAAATTGCTAAAACACGGGGTCAAAATTCTTTGTGTTTTGGAACTGAAATTGTGTTTTTATTTTTCATTTAAAACATCACCATCACAAATACAAGTTTCACTTAAAATGCGCGTGCTCGGCACACACATTTTTTTAAAAGAAAATCATAGATTCTACGGTTCCCCCAGAACATGCTTCTAAATACAAATTGAGAAAATCAATAGAAGTCTCGTTACTGTCACACTGTGCTCACCACAAACAAGACGAGACCCCCGGTACTGAGGTGGAATAGATATAACGCCACCGGGCCGGTCTGGAGTATGGATAGTCGAGATCGCCGGATCTGGAGTGGAGAGGTTAGAGTCATCGTATATACTTGCCAAGGTCAGGGGAGGAGAAGTCCGGAATGTAGTCTGTACTAGTAGCCGACGTCAGAGCTGGAGATGGTAGAGTGGTTGTGGTCCAAATGCCGAGGTCAAGGTAGGAGAGTTGCAGAGGGTCGAGGATAGCCGAGGTCAGTAGTCCAGAGAAGCAGTAGTCCAAAGGCAAGCTGGGTCGGTACACAGGTAGACAATAGCAGGACAAGACATGAAGTCTGAAACACAGGAGAGGTAAGCACAGGGAACAAGAATCTATGCTCAGCCAGTGGCACAGCTGAGCATATATAGGCAGGGCTGTCCAATCCCATGGAGGGGTGGAGAAGAGGTGCGGCCTCAGTGGAGGCTGTGATAGGATAGGAGCCTGATGTAGGTGAAGGTGGTGAAGCTGATTAAGCTCTATTGCCACGGAGCTCGGATGCGTTGCGCACGCATTGCGTTAATGCACCGCATGGCTATGACGCGTGGCTCGATCCATAGATGGAGGCTACCCCTGCCGACATGTGTGGTGCGCGAGTCGTGGGTGCTGTCCTGACAAGAGAAGCCGTGTGCGGAGATCATGGGGGAGTGTGCGTGAGACCGCGCGGCTCTGGGATCCTCACAGTACCCCCCTCAGGAGCGACCTCCAGGCGACTCCAGTACGGTATGAGGGGATACTTCCGATTGAACCGTTTGATGAGATCGGGGGCATGGATTTGATGATGAGTAATCCAGGATCGTTCCTCTGGGCCGTATCCTCTCCAATGAACCAAGTATTAGACTGTTCTTCTGGAGATTCTGGAGTCCACAATGGTTTGTATCTCGTACTCTTGTTGACCATTGTATGAGTCAAGGGGCCGGTGGTGCAGAGGAAGAATCCGGAAAATGAGAACTCTGGAAGGCGGGTTTAAACAGGGAGACATGGAAAACGGATGGAATCTTCATATAGTATGGAAGTTGTAGGCAAAATGCCACTGGTTAATTCTCTCCAAAATTGGATAAGGACCCAAGTATCTTGGTGCCAGCTTGAGTGTAGGTACTTTTAGTTGTATGTTCTTCGAGGACAACTATACCTTGTCTCCTGGCTTAAATTCCAGAATCTCGCGACGGTGACGGTGGGCTTGAAATTTTTGTCTGTAAGTAACATTCTTTAGATTCACCTGGATCCTTTCCCAAGACCTCTGAAAGATTACAATCTGTTCATCTGCTGCTGGCACACCAGAAAGTGGAGAAGAGATAGGGGGTCGTGATGGGTGGAAACCAAAATTGATAAAGAAAGGTGAATCTTGAGTAAATTAATTCCGTAAGGAGTTGAAAGAAAATTCTGCCCAGGGAAGAAGATCCGCCCAATCATCTTGGTTGTCAGAGACAAAACAGCATAAGTACTGCTCTATGGGTTGATTGGTTCTCTCCGTCTGGCCATTGGTGTGAGGGTGGTACCCGGAAGAAAAGTGCAGAGAAATGCCTAGCCTTTAGGAGAACGAGCACCAGAACTTGGAAACAAACTGAGACCCCTGATCGGAGACAATAGTTTGTGGAATTCCATGAAGGCGAAAGACCTCCTTGACAAAAACATCCACAGGAGTAGAGAAGTTGGGTAGGCCTTTAAGAGTAACAAAATGTGTCTGCTTAGAAAAACGATCAATGATAACGAGAATGGTATTCATACCTCTGGACACCGGTAATTCAACAATAAAGTCCATAGACAAGTGGTTCCAGGGGCGATAAGGAATAGGAAGAGAGTGTAGGAGTCCTTGAGGTTTACTGCGGGGAGTCTTGTTGCGGAAACAAGTAAGGCATGCTTTAACGAATTCCTTAACGTCCGAATCGATCTCAGGCCACCAGAAGGTTCGTTTGATAAGATCGTATGTTCTCTTGGTACCTGGATGTTCGGCGGACTTGGCAGAGTGACCCCACTCCAGAATCCTTTTGTGGTAACGTGGTGCAGCGAAGAGATGACCGTCAGAAACCTCCATCCCCTCTGGAATATTGGTCTGATCCGTGAGAATGTTATCTAAAACGTCAAAGGTTTTAGCTGATAGAATACTGTATACTTGGATGGAAGAATGGTCTCCAACTTGGCTTCGGGTTTGTCCTCTTTTATGAACTGGCGAGAAAGGGCGTCAGCTTTCAGATTTTTTGATCCGGGTGTGAAGGAAATTATATAATTAAATCGGGGGGAAAAAAGCGACCAGCCCCTAGACGCTGGGTGGTTTAATTGTATAGAAGGTTCTTATGATCTGTTAGGATGTTGATGGGACTCTCCGTACCCTCTAACAAGTGTCTCCACTCTTCAAGAGCGAGTTTGATGGCTAATAGCTCTCGGTTACCAGCATCGTAATTCTGCTGGGCTGCAGGAAATTTCTTGGAAAAGAACGCACAGGAATGGAGTCTAGCTTGAGGGGATTTTCTCTGTGACAAAATGGTTCTGGCCCCTACGTCAGAAGCATCCACTTCTAGGGTAAACGGTAGACTGGTGTTCAGGTGGATCAAAATGGGTGCTGAAACGAAGGCTTCCTTTAAGAGTTTGAAGGTCTGAGTGGTTGCGTATGGCCATGAAGTAGCATCTGCCCCCTTTTTTGTCAGGGCAATGATGGGGGCTACTGTGGAGGAAAAATTCAGAATAAACCTATGGTAGTAGTTAGCAAAGCCCAGGAATCTTTGAATGGCTTTGAGAGAAGTGGGAAGTGGCCAGTCAAAGACTGCTTTAAGTTTGGTGGGATCCATGGAGAAATCAGAATCAGAAACGATGTATCCTAAAAATGCTGTGGAGGTTTGGTGAAATTGGCATTTCTTCAACTTGGCATAAAGGTGATTCTCGCGGAGGCGTACTAGTGCCTGCTTTACATGGTTAATGTGTTCTGGAAGAGATTTAGAAAAAAAATCAGGATATCGTCGAGGTATACAATAAGGAAGTGATTGAGAAGGTCTCTGAAAATCTCATTTACAAAATCTTGAAAAACCGCTAAGGCATTGCAGAGGCCAAACGGCATGCCCAAGTATTCATAGTGGCAGTCTCGTGTGTTGAATGCCATTTTCCCTGATGAATCCTTACCTAGTTATAGGCGCCCCGCAGGTCCAGTTTAGTGAAGATGGTAGATCCTTGTAAGTGATCAAGGGCATTGGATATCGATTTTTGAGAGTAATCCTATTCAGACCTCTGTAGTCGATGCATGGATGAAGGGTACCGTCCTTTTTGACGAAGAAAAAACCTGCTCCGGCTGGAGAAGAAGATTTGCGTATAAACCCTTTCTTTAAATTTTCTTGTATGTAATCTGTCATGGCTTTGGTCTCGGGGAGTGAAAGGGGGTAAGATCTTCCTCTGGGAAGGACGGAACCAGGCAATAAGTCTATAGCAAAACATACAGAACCCCTGTAAGCACATATTGAACCCCCAAAATAACCACAACGTATATATATGCATATAAGCAGTGTTCGACAAACCTATACATTTGCATGCCCCGGGCGAGTGGATTTAACATTGTGGCGAGCTCCTATTGGCCCAAGCAGCACACGTGTGGTACTAGGTGGCGAGTAGATTTTTTTGTGATTTGTCGACCACTGCATATAAGTGTCAAAGAGGAGTGCTACTGAGCATGGCAATAAATATTTAAAATCAGAGACAAAACATGAAACACAGACAGAGCCCAGTGCTACATCCATTGACAAATACATGGTACAGTGCCAATATATATATATATATATATATCGATATCTTTTGAATAAAATGGTCTTTTAGTTTACCTCTTTGGCCAAAGTGTCGTAAGCCCATGAGCCCCTCCAAGGCAGACCATGTCCCATGGGTCCTAACACTAATATAAATTCTTAATAACCTGTACATTACCAGGAAGAATGATTTATAATAAATCTGTCAAAATTAGTTGCATAGTTCTAAGTCTGATTGAAGCTCTTATTAACCTGTACAATACCAGGAAAAGCACTCTGCGTTAGATTTGTCACAATCAAACAGCAAGCAAGCAAGTTCCCCTGAGAGTGGGAGATGCAATGGAGTAAGCTTTTAACCATTTAAATGTGGGAGGGGGTGAGCTTCAAACTAGGTAGGAGGAGCCACCCTCCAATCAGCTAAGACCAGCTGAACAAGAATTGTAAAACATACAGGACAGCTACAAGCTCATATTGAACCCCCAAAATAACCACAACATATATATATAAGCATATAAGTGTCACAGAGGAGTGCTACTGAGCATGTCAATATATATTTAAACCCAGAGACAGAACATGAAACACAGACAGAGCTCAGTGCACATCCAATGAAACTTATACATGGTACAGTGCCTAAATATATATGTATTATATCTTTTGAATAAAATGGTCTTTTAGTTTAACATTTTGGCCAAAGTGTTGTAAGCCCTTGAGCCACTACACGGCAGACCACATCTCAAGGGTACCTAACACTAATATAAATTCTTAATAACCTGTGCATTACCAGGAAGAATGATTTATAATAAATCTGTCAAAATTAGTTGCATAGTTCTAAGTCTGATTGAAGCTCTTATTAACCTGTACATTACCAGGAAAAGCACTCTGTATTAGATTTGTCGCAATCAAACTGCATGCAAGTTCCCATGAGTGTGGAAGGTGAAATTGAGTGAGCTTTAACCATTTAAAAGTGGGAGGGGGTGAGCTTCAAACCTGGGAGGGAGGAGCCACCCTCCAAATCAGCTGGGAACAGCTGAACAGAATTTTGAAGACATTGGAAGGGTAATAAAACAGTGACAAGGAACAACATGGAGGGGGAAGGGGATGCTGTGGGGGGGCGGGGGTGGATAAGAACATTGGCAGAGAGGCAGGCAGGATAATTACAAACAATTGTGATAGTGTGTGAGAAACCCCAAACCTCCAACAGAAATGTCAACAGAAAACTCCATAACGAACTGAAGGACACTGATAATGGCACAAAACCGTGCAAAAACACACGTTGCAAACTCTGCAAACATATATGCCAAGATCCCACAGCCAGTCACAATTCTCTCCTATTTATGCTCAGCTGCCCCACTGGCAAATTGGCTAAGCATAAACTTATGTTGCAGAGTGTTCATTGCTTCCTTGCCTCCGCAGTCCTGTCTTGTTCTTCTGTTCCTAACCTGACTTTGTATTGGACTCCGCTCTTCTCAACTCCTGACCCTGGCTACACACAACGATCCGTACCTCTCCAACCCCGACCTTGCCATGACTACTCTTACCTCTCCATTCCAGACCACGGCTAATAGTACCTGCAATGATCCGCTACTCTCCAACCCCGACCTCGGCAGCTATCACGACTACTCTAAACTCTCCAACCCCTACCAGGCTACCTCGATTAATCTACACTCCAGACGTGCCAATGCGGCTGTGGGTGGCGTTTTTTCTTAATCCCCACCTAAGCCTCGCGCTCACGCCTTGTTTGTGGTGAGCACTCAGCTACAGTATATATGATTCAATGTAACAAATGTGACCAACGATGCTACATTGGCAAAACCAGCCAAAAGCTTCAAGGTAAAATGAATATGCACAGACACTCTTTACCAAGGGAGAGCAAACTTTGAAGCTGCACCCACCTGCCTGGCCTCCCCCAGTCTCGCGCCCCCTCTCCTACCTACCAGCCGAATCAAATTATGTTCTGGGGTCACGTGACATCACAGCACGTGACCCGCGGCGTCATTTGATACCGGTGACTTTACGTCACATGACCCCACAACGTCATTTGATGCTGCGTTGCCATGTAGACGCCTTCTGAATCCCGGTAAGTGTTACTGTAGCAGAGGCCTCACGCGATCCTATGCATTTAATTTAAATGCCTTGCGGAGGAGCACAGGACCTCTGCAACCGCCAGCGCCCTCCCAGACAAATCTTCCGCCCCCCAGTTTGCACTCTGCTGCTCTTTTCAACACCACGAAGAAGGAAGATACTGCTCTCCAGTGGGACATTATTTCCCACTACCAGATCATTCCATAAATGATTTAGAAATCAAAATCCTCAATGGAATGTTTAAACGCACACAAAAACAAGAGGATTTAATGTGGATATAGGGTTTCTCATACACTATCACAATTGTTTGTAAGTATCCTGCCTGCCCCTCTGTCAATGTTCTTATCCACATCTCCCCCCCCTCACACACAGCATCCCCTTCCCCCTCCATGTTGTTCCTTGTCACTGGTTTATTACCCTTTGTGAGGATTCGCCATCCTGGCGTGCAAAGACCGTCTCCTCACCTCTACGTCCCTTCTGCAGCAGACACTCAAGTTGCGCAATCTCCTGGTCCTGTGACGCACGCGTATCCTGCGCTGCCTGTTCATGCTGCCACAGACTCTGATCCTGCCCCTCGCCCTGTCACACATCATGGATGCTCCTCCAGCCTCCCTGCTGACGCTCGAGTCAGGCCGTGCCCCTCGACCTCCGTGATGTGCACGGGTCCCACCTCCTCTTCCCCCAGAAATCGGCGTGGGAGTGATGCGCTACCCAGACTCTGCCCCATGGCCTCTGTGACGCCCGCAGGACGGCGCACAAGCACTTCTACATTCAAACCTGATTAGGCTGTTTCCTAAGGCACACCTGTGTGCACCAGCAGCCAATACTCTTCCACATCCTGGTTCCGCCATGGCTGGCTATTGGAGGCTCCTCCTATTTATACCTTCAGTCTGCAGTCAGTCATCGCTGAGCATAGTCATTGTGACGCCGTGCCTTGCCACATCTAGTTCCTGAACCTTGCCTTGCCTTTCCTTGCTTGCTGTTTAACCTCTCGTTGCCTGACCCTGCTAGTACCTTGGACTCCGCTTCTCTCTACTCCTGATCCGACTTGTCTGACTACTCTCCTGACTCCAGTCCTGACCTTTGGCTAAGTACTCCTACGATCCGACTATCTCCAATCCTGAACCTGGCTACGCACACCGACGATCCGCAACTCTCCACTCCTGAACCTGGCAAGTACCATTACTATTCTACTATCCATAATCCTGACCTGGCCTGAACGACTACTCTACACTCTAGGCGCGCCCGCGTGGCTGTGGGTCAGCGTTACTCAATTCCCTTCCTCAGCACCGCGGTCGCGCTTCGTTTGTGGTGAGCTACGCGTTACAGTATGCTCAGCCACGCAAACTTTGACCCCCCTGAGGTAGGAAGAGTCCTGTGCAC
This sequence comes from Ascaphus truei, assembly GCA_036426205.1. NCBI lineage: Eukaryota > Metazoa > Chordata > Amphibia > Anura > Ascaphidae > Ascaphus > Ascaphus truei. The sequence continues at coordinate 35,537 of WSYH01002262.1, read as the reverse complement.
ACACGCGAGCTACCTTCCTAGCATTGAGGAAAAGATTGTGGCTAGTAACCAAAACGTGTGCACCCTACAGGAGAACTTTAGAACTTTCACTCAAGCTCTCCAGGATCCCCACTCTTTTCTTGCTCCTACAAATTCTGAGTCTGCCACCATGTCCTCTCCTCAAGAACCCCGGTTACCCACCCCAAATCGTTATGGAGGTGACCCCCATGAGTGCCGAAGTTTTCTCAATCTTTGTTTCATACAATTTGAGATGAATCCTTCACGCTTCACTTCTCCATGAACCAAAGTGGCGTATATTATGTCTCTCCTTACAGATGATGCCCTTGCCTGGGCTTCTCCCATCTGGGAGCGAAGAACCGACCTTACCCAGGATATTGCCTTCACCAAGGAGTTCCGGAGGGTGTTCGATATACCAGGCCTTAAGGTATCTGCTGCTTCAGCGCTATTTCATGTGTCTCAACGTAACCGCACTGTAGCCAAATATGCACTTGAATTTAGGACAATAGCTGCTGAAACAGACTGGAATGATGTAGCCCTGGCTGCGCCCTTCTTGCAGGGATTATCAGAGACCTTGAAGGATGAACTGGCAACCTACGACCGTCCTTCCAACTTGGAGGAACTCATCGCCGTCTGCATTAAGGTGGATCATCGTATCCAGGAAAGGAGATCTGAAAAGCTGCATCATCGCATTTCTTCCTCCCGGATTAATCCAGGTCAGGTGAGCAAAACCGAAGCTCCGATCCCGGATACTTCTGAACCTATGCAGTTAGGGGGTACCTCTCTATCCAAATCAGAGAAACTACGTCACGAGAAGGCTGGATTATGCCTGTACTGCGGTACCCCTGGACATTTCGCATATTTTTGTCCCCAGAAGTCAGGAAATGCAAGGTTCCCCTGATACCTGGGGAACGCTTTCTCTTTCCCCTATCTCTACTAATCTTCCATCTCGTTATCTTGTACCTATCACCATCTCTGGGAAAGGCTTCCAAGTGTCTACTCTCGCTTTTCTTGATTCTGGTTCTGCAGGAAATTTTATTGATCAAGAATTCACAGAACGCCATTCTGTGCCTTTGAAGCGTAGAAAGAAGCCTATTACCCTTGAAGCCATAGATGGGAGACCCCTCCAGCCGGCGTTTATCTCCTTGGAGATGGAGCTTCTTCAGCTCAGAGTGGAGGATAAACATTTGGAGGAAATCCAGTTCAATGTGATTCACACCCCATCTATGGGAGTGATCCTCGGTTTACCCTGGCTACAGATCCATAATCCTCAGGTGGATTGGCTTGGCAAGGAGTCCATTCGATGGAGTCCCTATTGCAACAACAACTGCATCCTGGAAGCTAGTAGTATCGGGGATACCACCGTAACAGAGGACAAAGAAAAGGTACAATTGCCAGAGGATATGCCGAATTTCAGGACGTCTTTGATAAAGTGAAGTCTGAGGTCCTACCTCCCCATCGCCCATTCGAATGTCCTATCGACTTGCTTCCTGGTACTACTCCGCCCAGAGGGATCTCTTATCCATTGTCCTTGCCGGAGACCAAGGCAATGAAAGAATATATCGCAGAGAATTTACAGAAGGGATTCATACGTAAATCTACCTCTCCTGCAGGTGCTGGATTTTTCTTTGTGAAGAAAAAAAGACGGAACCTTACGCCCCTGCATAGACTACCGAGCCCTTAACAAAATCACTGTGAAAAATCGATACCCTCGGTCTCCCATTTCTGAATTATTCGATCGATTACAAGGAGCTAACATCTTCTCTAAATTAGATTTACGTGGTGCCTATAATCTTGTCAGAATCTGCCAGGGTGATGAATGGAAGACTGCTTTCAACACCAGGGACAGACATTATGAGTAGTTAGTCATGCCTTTTGGTCTATGCAATGCCCCAGTCGTGTTTCAGGACTTTGTAAATGAAGTTTTTAGAGACCTTCTCAACTCCTTTGTAATCATCTATCTCGACGACATTCTAATTTTTTCTAAATCCATTCAAGAACATTTCTCTCACGTAAAACAGGTACTTCTTCGGGTACGCGAAAATAGACTTTTTGCCAAACTTGAAAAATGTCAATTCCATCAGACATCTACCAGTTTTTTGGGATATATCATATCAGACACCGGTCTCACTATGGACCCTGCCAAGGTCAGAGCAGTCCTGGATTGGCCTCAACCTACCACCCTCAAGGCTGTCCAGCGCTTTTTTGGATTTTCTAATTATTATCGTCGATTCATCCAAAATGTTTCCTCTTTTGTAGCTCCTTTGACTGAATTAACCAAGAAAGGAGCGGACCCGGCCTCCTGGTCCCCAGCGGCTCTTCAATCCTTTTCTCTTCTTAAGGCTGTGTTTATAGTGGAGATTGGCTGTGCTCTCCAGTGCTGATGCTCACCTCTCGCTTTTCTTGTTCTTCTCCATCAGACACAGCATGTGCTCTGGTAGGCGGGGCTTGTGGTGTGGAGGCGGGGTGGGAGACGGGACAGGGATCTGTTTGATGGATATGTATGTGTATATATATGTATGATATATATAGGATATATATGGATATATAGATATATCCAAAATATATATCCTATATAGAAAATATATATCATATATATAATATATATATATATATATATCTCATTTAATATATATCCCTATATCCATGGATATGATGGATATTTATATATATATGGACCCCTGTAACAGGGGACTTACCCTGTTCAGAAAACTTGCCTCTAATCCAGCAGTGTGCTGGTTAATTGACCAGCACCTGGCTGATTAGAGGTGTTAGAAAAAGCCTGCCACTGAGACAGGAAGCGAGGCTCCTTAGCACACATGTAAGCTGAACAAGGAGACAGACGTCTTGAGCCTGCCAGAAGATTCTGCATGCTGCCAGCAAGACACAGGGGAAAGTACTTCTAAACCTGGAGAACAAAGAAGCCTTCCCCTACAAGCGACAGATAAGACTTCCCTTTCTAAGACTTTTTGTATATCTGCACATATCAAGATATATGTTTGGGGCTGGGAGACATGCTGATCTAAAGGGAGTTGTGGACTGCATACAGTAGGTTTAACTAGAAATACTCCCAAGTGGAACAGAAGCTTTGTTTGACCCCTTATTTGCATACGTTTGGATGTTTTCTTGTGTTAAAGAAACAGGCGCAATAAAAGCCTTATTTCATTTCACCTTAAAACAGTCTCCACTGCATACCTCTGCACATGTCCTCTTACAACCCCGAATTAAAAAAACAATAATGTCAAAAAAAATTGTACACTGCATACACTGCACACACACAGCACACTCACTACACACACTCACAGCACATAGAGCACCAGCACACAGCACTCTCACAGCACACACTCACTGCATACACTGCACACACAGCACAGCACAGCACACAGGGAACAATGGCCGCTCTCGGGTGTAAGATAATTTCTGTGCTGCGCTCTGATTGGAGGCTGTGCGGTCACGTGACCACACCTCCTCTCCAGCAAGCACAGAAACACAGATTTGCCTGTAGCTGGAAGCTGAGCGAGGTTCAGCAAGCGTGAGCAAGCAAGCGGAAGCTTTCACTCAGAATGGCACTATAACATATAATGGGTCTCTGAATATATGCTAAGCGCTCCTCAGAAGGCTTTTGTATCCTCTCCAGTTCTCGTTCACCCTGCCCCCCAACTTCCGTTTACCCTTGAAGTTGATGCTTCCGATGTTGGGGTAGGTGCTGTTCTCTCCCAAAGAAAGAATCATTTGTCCAGGTTGCACCCTTGTGGTTTCTTTTCGAAAAAAAATTCTCCGGCTGAATGCAACTACGATATTGGGAACCGTGAACTTTTGGCCATTAAACTGGCACTCGAAGAATGGAGACACCTTCTGGAGGGTACTGACGACCCTATAACACTCCTCACGGATCATAAGAACTTACTTTACATCGAAGGAGCTCGTCGCCTTGGAGCCCACCAAGCCAGATGGTCGCTATTTTTCCCCAGATTCAATTTCATAATTTCCTATCTTCCTGGAACAAAGAATAGAAAAAAATGAATGGCGCACAGCCAGGGAGTCAGGTGTACAGCAAAAAGTTTACCTTTATTCAGTGCATGGTAGCAGACAAATTCACCCCTTGGGGGACAAAAGCAGGAACCTCCTACGCGTTTCGGATCAGCAGGTCCTTTATCAAGGAGTCACAAAGAATATCAAGGCTGACGCATTATCCCGTCAATTTTCTATGGACGATAACTCTGAGGATCAGCAGAAACCAATTCTTTCTCCCAAATATATTCTCTCGGCCTCCTCATTTGGAGCTCTTAAGGATATTGTTCGTCAACAGAGTCATATTCCTTCCGGCATCTCACCGCCACAAGACCGTCTCTTCACTTCTGCCCAACATAGAAAGAAGGTCCTTGAGTGGAGCCATTCCTCCAGATCTGCAGGCCATCCTGGCATCAAGAGGACACTGGATCTTATTTCTCTGACTTTTTGGTGGCCAGAGATGCAAAAGGATGTTAAAAATTTCGTAGCTGCGTGCCCCACGTGTGCCAGGATTAAAATGCCCAAGACCTCTCCCTCTGGTCTTCTTCAGCCTCTCCCTGTTCCTGACCGGCCATGGACACACTTATCCATGGATTTCATTGTTGAGTTACCTATCTCCGAGGGTATGAACAAAATTCTTGTGGTAGTGGACCGATTCTCGAAGATGGCTCACTTCATACCCCTCAAGGGTCTCCCTAGGTCTCCCAGGCTTGTTGATGTCTTTATTAAGGAGATTTTTTGTTTACACGGGGTACCCATGGTAATCGTCTCAGACAGAGGCTCAGTTCATTTTCCGATTCTGACGATCTTTATTTCTTCAGCTTGGAATAGCTCTTCATTTTTCTTCTGGATACCATCCACAGACCAATGGTCAAACGGAGAGAACCAATCAGTCGCTTGAACAATACCTACGATGTTTTGTCTCTGACTCACAAGATGATTGGGCTGAACTCCTACCCTGGGCAGAGTTCGCTCACAATAACGCACGCATTGATTCCACGTTAGAATCCCCCTTCTATGTCAATTATGGATTCAACCCTTCTACTTTTCATATGGTGTTACTTTCCTCAGGGGTCTAAGCGGCAGATGAGAGGATTAAGGAACTACAGGGCCTTTGGAAAATGATCCAGGTCAACATCAGGCAAGCGGTCAGCAAACAGAAGATACAGGCAGATTGCCATCGCAAACCTGCTCTGGACTTCAAAACTGGCGACAAGGTCTGGCTTTCCTCAATAAATATCAGGCTCAAGGTTCCATCCATGAAATTTGCACCCAGATTTCTTGGACCTTACTCTATTTCTGAGAAGATCAATCCGGTTGCATACCGTCTCGATCTCCTTCCCGCTATGAGGATCCCCTCTGTATTTCATGTATCTCTTCTTAAACCCGTGGTCACTAATGATTTTTCAGTTCCAGTTTCTTCTACTTCTCCGTTGATGGTCCAAGGTCAACCTGAATATGAGATTTAATCCATTCTGGATTCCAAGATCTCCAGAGGATCATTGTACTATCTGGTGCATTGGAGAGGTTTCGGTCCTGAAGAAAGGTCCTGGATTCCGAGCCACCGGGCAAGCCTTCGTGTTGTCAGCCGGGGGTCGCTCCTAGATGGGGGGGGGGGGGGGAGGGTACTGTGAGGAATCGCCATCCTGGCATGCAAAGACCATCTCCTCACCTCTCAGTCCCTTCTGCAGTAGATACTTAAGTTGCGCAATCTCCTGGTCCTGTGACGCGCATGCGGATCCTGCGGATCCTGCGCTTCCTGTTCATGCTGCCACGGAAGAAGAAGAATCAGGCACACAGTCTTAATCATCAAATGAAAAGGGTTTTAATGTGCCAAGGAATCCAACGTTTCGGCAGTAATACTGCCTTTCTCAAGGTGTAGGCTTGTCTGTGGGTCAGCGTTACTCAATTCCCTGCCTCAGCACTGCAGTCGCGCTTCGTTTGTGGTGAGCTACGCGTTACACCCTTCCAATGTCTTCAAAAACCACTTTCTCACCCTACTTTATCTACAGTACATCGCTGTTTTTTTTCCCTTCTCTAACAACCCGTTTTTAGCCATAGATTAATTTGTTAATAAGTATTGCTAACTAGAGGAAGAGAGGAGAACTCTCTAAAGACATAAATTGTTAGTCCACCTAAAAAAGGTATAACCTAATACTAAAGAGATCATTTATTCTGCCCTATTGTAACTGGACTAACACAGCTATTTCCATTTATTCATGATTTAGACTCACAAATTCAAACTGATATTTTCACCAAGAGTAATGCACGTAACACATTTATACGTGCGGACAGCTGCCACCCTAGGACTATAATTAAAGGAAATCCAAAGAGTAAATTTCTGCGGGTTAAAAGAAATTGTTTGAACAAAGAAGACTGCTTTAAACAATCCCAGGAACTTTACCAAAAGTTTAGACAGAGAAGTTATAGATCTAGTGAGCAATGTGGAGAGAGGATCCACCTTGATCAGAAAACAGAAAAACAATAACAAAAATGAGTTTCCCCTGTTTATAACACAATTTAGTGTGCAAATACATTTAATTAAAAAAAAATGTTAAAAAAACTTTGGGGTATACTCAAATTAGATACATCCATTAACACACTGGTGAATGAGGGTCCCAGATTTGTGTTCAGAAGAACCAAGACCCTTGCAAATAGCCTTTCTCCTAGTCTGTTTATATCAGAAGGACAATCTTGTAATGTTTGTGCTTTCATGCAGTCCTCCCCCAGTTTTGGGGAGTGAACCCCATAGTGTTCGGTGCTCTTAGAAGTGTGTGTAACTAGATATGGGTTAATAGACACACTTGGATGTTGTCATGAAATAGATGAGAAGCGATCCCACTGCAATTAAAGTATGAAGCGTTCATTAGCATGTAAATGAGGGAACGAAAAGGCAGACTTATAATACCTAGGAGGGGGGCCCGTTGTGCAGGGGCTAGTATGGAGACAGGATGAGAAGCCCTTAGAGAACTCCCCTCCTGTACTCACGAATAAACCAACCGATGCCTGCTGCCCTTACCCGCCTGGTGTCTTCACTGCTCCCTCGGTGAACTCCCTGTCTTTGCTCCACATGTGCAGCGCTTCAATATGATGTCATCACCATCGCCGACCTGGTTGCTCCGGGAGGGTTTCCCACAATGCGTCACGTATCCCAGCAAGCCCCGCGACTGCAGAGGGAGGAGGTATCGTGATGTACGTCCTGTAGAGCAGGGGATCCTTAGCGTGCCCCAGCCATAGAAGTAGAGTAGCAAAGTGAATAGAATGTTGGCGGTCACTGCGCGGATAGGAACTCAGCCGTAGATGAAGATAAAATCAACTTTTATTCAAACATGGTGCTGGACATCACAAAGATTCACATCCTCTGACGCGTGAATTGGGTTTTCTAAATGTCTCGGTTTGGATTTGACCTTCAATATCAATGAACAACTGAAGGTCCAGATAGTCAATGTGGTGTGTGTTGATATTGTGAGTGAAAGCTAAATGTAAATCATTGGAGTTAATATATGTAAGGAAATTGTGCAGTGTATCTAAATCCCCATCCCAAATCATAATCAAATCATCGATAAACCTTCTATAAAAAGTGATATATTTCCGAAAAGGATTTGTGCTTGTGAAAATAAAAAGTGACTCCCACCACGCCATAAATAGATTAGCGTACACCGGTGCAAAGCTCGTGCCCATTGCGCCATAAATAGATTAGCGTACACCGGTGCAAAGCTCGTGCCCATTGCTGAAGATAAAAAGTGTGATCAAATAAGAAATAATTGTGTGTGATTAAGGAATGTAACATGGAGCCCACATTCTATTTGGGTAACCATGGACGTCACGTCCCTCTATTCAGTCATCAGACACGATCAGGGATTGGCAGCTGTCAATCACTTTATCGGGGGTCCAGATAGCAATCAATTTCACACAGCATTTATTTTGGATGCCATAAAATTTCTGCTGACACACAATTATTTCTTATTTGATCACACTTTTTATCTTCAGCAACGACACACAATTATTTCTTATTTGATCACACTTTTTATCTTCAGCAACGGGGTACGGCAATGGGCACGAGCTTTGCACCGGTGTACGCTAATCTATTTATGGGGCAATGGGCACGAGCTTTGCACCGGTGTACGCTAATCTATTTATGGGGTGGTGGGAGTCACTTTTTATTTTCACAAGCACAAATCCTTTTCGGAAATATATCACTTTTTATAGAAGGTTTATCGATGATTTGATTATGATTTGGGATGGGGATTTAGATACACTGCACAATTTCCTTACATATATTAACTCCAATGATTTAAATTTAGCTTTCACTCACAATATCAACACACACCACATTGACTGTCTGAACCTTCGGTTGTTCATGGATATTGAAGGTCAAATCCAAACCGAGACATTTAGAAAACCCAATTCAAATGTTGTGATGGAGTCATAAACTGACAAATTTTACAGCCTCCACAACTGTATGAGCCTTTTGTTACAAATTTTCTAATAGATGGACGAGAAGAAGCAACATAACTTGGTGATATATAGGTTGCAATGGTTTTCGCTTTACGGTAAATGGGGCCCTTCTTAACACAGTCTTTTAGACTCCCATCCATCAGGAGGATGTTCCAATGCTTACGGATTATGTTCTGAACACCCTGACTGCATTTATTGTATTGTGTAATCATAAGGGGAACTTCCTGTTTTGAGATGTCGGTACCTTTATTATTGTTATAGCAATCAATTTCACACAGCATTTATTTTCACAAGCACAAATCCTTTTCGGAAATATATCACTTTTTATAGAAGGTTTATCGATGATTTGATTATGATTTGGGATGGGGATTTAGATACACTGCACAATTTCCTTACATATATTAACTCCAATGATTTAAATTTAGCTTTCACTCACAATATCAACACACACCACATTGACTATCTGGACTTTCAGTTGTTCATTGATATTGAAGATCAAAAACAAACCGAGACATTTAGAAAACCCAATTCAAGGAATATGTTATTAAGAGCAGACAGCTGTCACCCACCTGCTGTGATTAGGGGGATACCTAAGGGCCAATTCCTCAGACTGAGGAGAAACTTCTCCACAGAGGAGGGTTTTTCTCGTCAGTCTGAGGAATTGTGCCACCGCTTCCAACAGAGGGGATACAATATGAAGCACCTAACTAATACTCGCCAAGAAGTGGCGTTAACTAACAGGGAGGATCTCTTTAAAATAAGACAGGGTGATCCATGTAAGGATGCAGTTGTACCTATTAACAATAATAAAGGTACCGACATCTCAAAAGAGGAAGTTCCCCTTATGATTACACAATACAATAAATGCAGTCAGGGTGTTCAGAACATAATCCGTAAGCATTGGAACATCCTCCTGATGGATGGGAGTCTAAAAGACTGTGTTAAGAAGGGCCCCCGTTTCGTTTACCGTAAAGCGAAAACCATTGCAACCTATATATCACCAAGTTATGTTGCTTCTTCTCCTCCATCTATTAGAAAATTTGTAACAAAAGGCTCATACTGATGTGGAGGCTGTAAAATTTGTCAGTTTATGACTCCATCACAACATTTCAGGGGTTGTATGTCCAATCAGGAATTTCCGATAAAATCTTTTATAAACTGTAATACACAATATGTGATTTACCTCCTAACCTGTGGGTGTGGAATTAATTACGTGGGTAGGACAATCAGACCCCTCAAGAACAGGATACTTGAACATGTCAGATTAATAAAAAAGGGGGACATATCTCACCCCGTCTCTAAACACTTTTCAATTTGCCCAAAAGGTGACATCAGGGGGTTAAAAGTTCAGGGAATTGAAAAAATCTTCATGAGAGAAAAAGGGGGAGATTTTCTCAACCTTTTGGACCGCAGGGAGGCATACTGGATCTTTATGCTCCAGGCCAGAGCACCCTGCGGTCTAAACATAGAATGGAACTTAGGCCATTTCTTGAAATCCTAGGCCATAATTATCAGTTTATTAGAATGCTGTTCTCTAAATGGGATGTACTAGAGCCACTATTTCTGTCAGAGTTGTATTATGTCCTGGTATATTGCTGAGCCTTCATGATTTATATGGTAGACATCAGGGGCCATTCCCAAAAACCATAGTTGCCCTCAATCATAGTAATGAATGTGAATGTTACCAAAAATGTTTTTACATCACTTGTTATGGTTCACTATAACTAAAATTTATGTTATGTGGATGTATATTGATGAATACATGCTATAAACACAGTTGATTCTTCCTCCCCTTGGAGGCAATTGAAGAGATAAAAAAAGACTTAGCTTAAATAGTCTTAGGATTATACTATTTTGCTTTTAATATTGTTTTTGTGTACATTTTAAGTGAGACGTGAGATGTTGTGACACAGGAAGTTCCCCTTATGATTACACAATACAATAAATGCAGTCAGGGTGTTCAGAACATAATCCATAAGCATTGGAACATCCTCATGATGGGTGGGAGTATAAAAGACTGTGTTAAGAAGGGCCCCCGTTTCGTTTACCGTAAAGCGAAAACCATTGCAACCTATATATCACCAAGTTATGTTGCTTCTTCTCCTCCATCTATTAGAAAATTTGTAACAAAAGGCTCATACAGATGTGGAGGCTGTAAAATTTGTCAGTTTATGACTCCATCACAACATTTCAGGGGTTGTATGTCCAATCAGGAATTTCCGATAAAATCTTTTATAAACTGTAATACACAATATGTGATTTACCTCCTAACCTGTGGGTGTGGAATTAATTACGTGGGTAGGACAATCAGACCCCTCAAGAACAGGATACTTGAACATGTCAGATTAATAAAAAAGGGGGACATATCTCACCCTGTCTCTAAACACTTTTCAATTTGCCCAAAAGGTGACATCAGGGGGTTAAAAGTTCAGGGAATTGAAAAAATCTTCATGAGAGAAAAAGGGGGAGATTTACTCAACCTTTTGGACCGCAGGGAGGCATACTGGATCTTTATGCTCCAGACCAGAGCACCCTGCGGTCTAAACATAGAATGGAACTTAGGCCATTTCTTGAAATCCTAGGCCATAATTATCAGTTTATTAGAATGCTGTTCTCTAAATGGGATGTACTAGAGCCACTATTTCTGTCAGAGTTGTATTATGTCCTGGTATATTGCTGAGCCTTCATGATTTATATGGTAGACATCAGGGGCCATTCCCAAAAACCATAGTTGCCCTCAATCATAGTAATCAATGTGAATGTTACCAATTTTTTTTTACATCACTTGTTATGGTTCACTATAACTAAAATTTATGTTATGTGGATGTATATTGATGAATACATGCTATAAACACAGTTGATTCTTCCTCCCCTTGGAGGCAATTGAAGAGATAAAAAGGACTTAGGTTAAATAGTCTTAGGATTATACTATTTTGCTTTTATTATTGTTTTTGTGTACATTTTAAGTGAGACGTGAGATGTTGTGACACTACGTCTATTATTAATGTGGACCAATGTTGTGGTCCGTTTTTATACACTGTATGTCTTTGTATCTGTGGGATGTGCAGTGAGGAGGTGTATTCTTCACAATGTGAGCATTTAGGAAAATGACTTTTTATTAGCTTGCTCGCACTGTGTATACAATTATTTCTATGTTTTTCTAAGACTTTGCTCTTTGTGAAGTCCATTTACAGATGCCTGCAGGAGCCTCGGGGATTGGGGCTGCATCGTCTGCTCACCGCATTCATTGGTGGTGCAGCGATGTGCCTCAACCTATCACGGGTCCGCAGTGACGTCACGATGGGCGTAAATGGAGGCAGAGATTAACCTGGTTGCCCTGGCTTCACGTCTGATGTGAGCATGCGCGGACAACAGCAGGGGGCGGTCCATACCCAGAATCCTTAGGGATGGTGGATCGGCGCCCCGGGTGACGTCATGCGCATGCGCACTGGGCGTGGGGCGTAATTTCACTTAGCTTCGTGCAATTAACCTTATTAACAGCTAGGTATATAATGCACCTCATCCCTGCACACCCCAGACTCCTTGATAAAGGACCTGCTGGTCTGAAACGCGTAGGAGGTTCCTGCTTTTGTCCCCCAAGGGGTGAATTTGTCTGCTACCATGCACTGAATAAATATAAACATTTTGCTGTACACCTGACTCCCTGGCTGTGCGCCATTCGTTTTTTTTCTATCTACATACATTTTGTACACATTATTTCTTCACGTACACACAACAACTTTTATTGGTAAGAAGTATAATACAACCTGTTGATGAATGACATGCATTTGTCCACACAGCAGAGAAGATAAAGGTGAACGAACCATATTCATCTGTTTCCTAAGTGATTGGTATTTGGAGAAATGTATTTATCATAACAAAGAATGAATACATTTATGTAGTACTATGAACATATATGTATTTGCTTACATGAAAAAAATGTGTTTATGACTTTCAGACGTGTCTCAACACCACTGGCTGTTTGCTCAGTGTCAGCTGGTAAATTGACGGGATGCTCCTCCTCCAATCCCTGACATATTTCTGTTTGAACATTATTTCTGAGTGCCACATTGTGCAAAATGCAACATGCAATTATAATATCAGACACTTTAGCAGGCTTATATTGAAGTGCCCCACCAGTTCCATTGAGACACCTAAATCTTGTTTTGAGAAGCCCAAATGTCCTCTCTGACGGATCGCGTAGATATATGGGCAACATTGTACCCCTCCTCTGCTTCCCTTTGAGGGTTTGGCACCGGGGTCAACAGCCACGGCTTAATTCCGTATCCTGAGTCACCTATAATCCATCGTGCACACATATGAAACAATTAGTGTTAACATTATAACATACAACATTTCCTAGAAAAACAAGAGTTGTTTGTTAACACATCATAATATGTACTCACCCACCAGCCAACCAGGTCCAAAATAGCCTTCTTCGAAAGCATGGAAGACTGATGAGTTTCTCAGGATAGAGGAATCGTGACTGGAACCAGGGAATTTGGCTACCACATGCATAATCGTCATCGTGGCATCGCATACCACCTGTACATTCAGTGAATGGTAGTGCTTACGGTTGCGGTAAGCATGCTCACTCTGACTAGGCGGGATCAAAGCAACATGGGTGCAATCGATTGCACCCATCACACATGGTATCCCGGCTATGGTATAAAAGCCATTCCTGATTTCCAGCCACTCTTTATGCTCTGTAGGAAAATGAATATAATTCCTAGCGCGTCTATTGAGTGCACATAGAAACTGGGTAAAGGCCTGCGAGAATGTAGATTGCGAGACCCCGCCCACTATGCCCACAATTGTCTGGAATGACACGGAAGCAAGATAATGTAATGAGCACAGCATTTTAACAAGCCCAGGGACTGCACGATCTCTGGCTGTCACAAAATCTAAATCTCCCCATATCTCTTCATAAAGAGCTAAGATTGCTGCTGAACTCAAACGATAGCGACTTACAATCTCCTCCTCACTCATCCCATCTAACAGGGTTCTCTCCTTGTACAAACGAGGACGAGGCACAACTTCTCTCCTCTCTCTTCTCCTCTCATCTCCTTGCCCTCTCCCTCTCCCTCGTTCTCTCCCTCTCCCTCTCCTGTCCGCGTGCCTGTCCCTGTCACTGTCCCTGCCACTGTCCCTGCCTCTGTCCCTTCCTTGGCCTGTGACACCCTCTCCATCAGCAAGCCACTCGTGCAATAGAATGTTCCTCCGTCTCATAAACATTTGCATCATTTTCAGGTCTGCAGCTGTCAATGAGCAGGTAATTGCCCTCCTTTAAATACCTTTGTGATGATGTCAGGTGACTTGCTAAAGTGCAAGGTGTTACATTAACATATCCAAGTAGTTGACTCCCAACGTGTATCCATTTGCAATTAAAAGTATTATTTATGTGTGTTCACCAAGCAATCATGATATTTGAGAATGATGTAACGTTAAGCTTTGTACAAGCATTTATTGGAAAGTATTTGTGGAATGTGTAATGCATGTACAACTTCTGAACGCAACATTCTGTCATCTAATTAGTTTACAACCATGACATTGACGTTGAAAAACTACGTTGCAACATGTCTAATTTGGCATGTTATTGACACATGTTCACATGAAGTAATTCTAACGTGCATATGCATAATTTAATGCCATCAGGATAGTTGCTATTGATTAAGTTTCAAACGTGTAAAAATGAGTAACTATTCTAGATGTGTGTATAAGTTAGCATGAAGTGATTGTAATGCATCGTGTACAATGTAAACATGCAATGTTATTGAGTGTCCAATTGCGGACGTCATGAAAAGAGGGAGGTCACAAAGTACATGTAAACATGAAAACAAACAGCTACATTTACGTTTGATCATGCGTTATACATTACAAGCATTGTATAATGTATAACAACATTACTATACGCTGGATGTGTTAGATGTGTGAAATGTGTTACATCATATAATAAATTGAAGCACACTTTAGTAACATGTTTGATATGATGTGAGCTGCTCCTTAAGGGTTGAGTATAGGATTTTCCCTTGACAAATCATAACATGAAGACTAATGTGACACGCAAATCATCATAACATATAAAAGTACAATGTTATGCAAATAATAAACGTTAGGGGTCACACGATGAAGTGAATGACCTCGACACTGTAATGCCAAGCACATTTGTATTATGAGCAATAGAACGTAAACACTACTATAATGTTATAAGTCCCCGCTCCATTGACTCCATTGATGTAGAGAAGAGGTTTTGTTTCTAAGTGCCGTTCCGGCAACCTTGCCGATCGTTCTCCCCTCCAACTTGCCAACTTTAGTTGGCGGGACCAATTGCCGATAAAATCTCCATTTCTGAGTGCCGATCAGCCCCGAAAAGCTGATCGGGGCTACTTGAATACAGCCGATTTCTAAAAGTGGCGAAAAATGCAGATAAGTGGCTTATCGGCAGCCGCATGGCGATAAAAAAATTTCAGCACGCAAAACTGCCGATTTTGAGCACTTATCGGCGCTTACTGAATCTCAAATCCAATTTTGGCGGGAAAATGCCAAAAAAGCCTTATCGGCGCTTACTGCATGAGGCCCTCAGACTCAGTTCGGCCGCCACTCTACACAAGGTATTGTGACGGCAACGGAAATCTTGAATTCAGAAAAATTGGTTATGGTTTTACAATCCTTTCAGGCAATTTTTTCTTTACCAAATAGAGTAAGATTCTTGTTTGTTCAAGTGTACTTTTTGAAATATATAATATTAAACAGAAAACGTAAGCTCAATTTAAGCTTGATTTTGAGCACACACAAATGAATCTGATGTGCTTTCTTGCGGACAGAAAAGCTGTTCAGGAAACAATTTTAAGAGTTCCATAGTGTAGTGGTTATCACATCTGCTTAACATTTAGAAGGTCCGTTGTTCAAAACACAGTGAAACTGTGTAGTTGTCTGGTCTTTAATGCATAAATGTATGTTTTCAAACAAGATATTGTGACGGCAACAGAAATCTTGAATCCAGAAATATTGGTTATTGTTTTAGAATCCTTTCATACAATTTTTTCTTTACCAAATAGAGTAAGATTCTTGTTTGTTCATGTGTACTTTTTGAAATATATATTATTAAACAGAAAACGTAAGCTCAATTTAAGCAAGATTTCGAGCACACACAAATGAATCTGATGTGCTTTTTTGCGGACAGAAAAGCTGTTTCAGAAAACATTTTTAAGAGTTCCATAGTGTAGTGGTTATCACGTCTGTTTAACCCGCAGAAGGTCCTGGGTTCAAAACAAAGTGGAACTATGTAGTTGTCTGGTCTTTTATGCATAAATGTACGTTTTCGATAACAAGATATTGTAACGGCAATGGAAATCTTGAATCCAGAAATATTGGATATGGTTTTAGTATCCTTTCAGACAGTTTTTTCTTTACCAAATAGAGTAAGATTCTTGTTTGTTCAAGTTTACTTTTTGAAATATATTTTATTAAACAGAAAACGTAAGCTCAATTTAAGCATGATTTCAAGCACACACAAATGAATCTGATGTGCTTTTTTGCGGACTGAAAAGCTGTTTCAGAAAACATTTTTAAGAGTTCCATAGTGTAGTGGTTATCACGTCTGCTTAACATGCAGAAGGTCCTGGGTTAAAAACCCAGTGGAACTATGTAGTTGTCTTGTCTTTTATGCATAGAGCAGGATTTGTTTTGGTTTTACCAGCAGCAGTTACCCTTGTAAAGGGAGGAGGAGCGCGGTAATCCGTACAGTCTTCCACAAATGTTTGGCCAATTCTTTTCCTTGCGGCATACTCCATAAGGGCATTTTATTCTCTTGTTAGTGATACTTTGCATCATAGGGGTAGGTTATCACGCCTCAGATTAATCTCGGGCTATGATACTGCCACTGCGCAAAGTTAACTTTCTACTGGCTTAGTGAAACCACCAGCCCACAAGAAGCCCTGAAACGAGTGGCTGTGCAAGTTCAATAGTAGGTAGGCATACAACGGTTGTCGGAGTCACTTCCATGAGTTTTGATCAATATTCAGATCATAATTGTTATGGTTCACAGTCATGAGCAACTGGTAGAGAGGAGAGATCAATGTATTTGGTCCCCAATACATCCTCCGCCTCCGGCTGAAGCGTGTTGCACGCAGTACACTGCAGGGTTGTTGGTGTGGAACTGCAAGAGAGTATTTCATTTCAACAGTTTGATTACCTATTACGCCATACATATCTCATGTCCACCGAGACCAGTCCTGCAGTGGCTAGCCACCAGTGTATCAGGGCGTGATGAAATCACGCCGGAGGGAAAAAATTCTTTTGTCATAGAGTCAGTTTCGAGCAAATCCTCAGTAGGGTTTGAAATAGGAATATTCATCATCAATTGTTATGGTTCACAGTCAGGCAGGCTGGTAGGAGGAGGACGCTCAATGATTTGGTCCCACAATACACCGCCTCCGGCTGAAGCGTTTGCACTGCAGTTATGCACTGCAAGGGTTGTTTGTGGAACTGCAAGAGATCTTTCAGCTTTCACAGTTTGAATTACCTAATTACGTCCTACAATCTCTGCCAACCGAACCAGCTCCTGAAGTTGGCTAGCCACAGTGATACAGGGACTCTTTGGGCTCGGTGTTTTCACTAAGCCTAGTCAGAAAGTTAACTTTGCTCCAGTGGCAAGTTCATAGCCCCGAGATTAATTGTAGGCGTTGATAACCTACCCTATGATGCATTAGTATCACTAACAAGAGAATAAATTGCCCGTTATGGTAGTATGCCGCAAAGGTAAAGAATTGGCCAAACATTGGGTGGAAGATGTACGGGATCCCCCGCTCTCCTCCTCCTTTACAAGGGTAACTGCTGCTGGTTAAAACCAAACAAATCTCCTGCCTCTATGCATAAACAGAGCAAGACCACAAGTCCATGGGGTTTTGGTAACCAGGACCTTCTGCATGTAAGCTGACGACGTGATAACCACTGTCTACAATAGGAAACACTCTTAAAAATTGTTTTCTGGAAACCGCTTTCATCAGCAAAAAAAAAGCACATCATATTCATGTTTGTGGTGATTGAAATCATGCTTAACATTGAGCTTACGTTTTCTGTTATATGGAAATATTATTTCAAAAAGAAACTTGAACAACAAGAATCTGACTCATTTGGTAAAAAAAATTCTGTCTGATAAGGATACTGAAACCGATATCCATATTTCTGTGATTCAAGATTTCCATTGCCGTTACAGATATCTTGTTTCTACGAAACGCAATTATGCATAAAAGAACCAGACATACGACATTAGTTTCCTACTTGGGTTTATTGAAACCAGGACCTTCTGCGAGGGTTTAACAACGTGATAACCACTACATCTATGGAACTCTAAAAATGTTTTCTGAAAGCACTTTCTGTCCACGCAAAAAAATCACACTCAGGATTCATTGTTTGTGCTACGAAATTGCTTAAATGTGAGCTACTGTTTTCTGTGATAATTATATATTTCAAAAAGTAACATGAACAAACAAGAATCTTACTCTATGGTAAAGAAAAAATTGTAGAAGGATTCTAAACAAAACCAATATTTTCTGGATTCAAGATTTGTTTTGCCGTCACAATATCCTGTTTTGAAAACATACATTTATGCATTAAAGACCAGACAACTACACAGTTATCACTGTGTTTTGAACAACGGACCTTCTACAATGTTAAGCAGAGATGTGATAACCAACTACACTATGAACTCTTAAAATGTTCCTGAACAGCTTTCTTGTCCGCAAGAAAAGCACATCAATTCATTGTGTCGGTTCGCTCAAATCAGCTTCATTAATTGAGCTACGTTTTCTGTTTAATATTATATTTCAAAAGTACACTTGAACAACAAGAACTTACTCTTTTGGTAAGAACAAATTGCCTGAAAGGATTGTAAAACCATAACCAATTTTCTGAATTCAAGATTTCCGTTGCGCACAAGTCCCTTTGTGTAGGTGGCGGCGCCCGACGCAGTGAGGGCCTCTTGCAGTAAGCCGCCCGATAAGGATTTTTTGGGCATTTTCCCCGCTAAAATTGGATTTGAGATTCAGTAAGCGCGATAAGTGCCTCACAAATCGGCAGTTTTGCGTGCTGAAATTTTTTTATCGCATGCGGCCTGCGATAGTAAGCCACTTATCTGCATTTTTCGGCTTTTTAGTTTTATCGGCTGTATTCAAGTAGCCCCGATCAGCTTTTCGCGGGCTGATCGGCACTCAGAACTGAGATTTTATCGGCAATTGGTCCCGCCAACTAAGTTGGCAAGATGGAGGGGAGAACGATCGGCAAGGTTCCGGAAGGCACTTAGAAAAACAAAAACCTCTTCTCTACATCAATGGAGTAATGGAGCGGGAGCTTTATAACATTATAGTAGTGTTTACGTTCTATTGCTCATAATTACAAATGTGCTTGGCATTACAGTGTGAGGTCTCACTTCATCGTTTCCTGGACCCCTTACGTATTATTGCATACATTGTACTTTTATATGTTATGATGATTTTGCGTGTCACATTAGTCTTCATGTTATGATTTGTCAAGGGAAAATCTATACTCAACCTCTTAGGAGCAGACTCACCATCATATCAAACATGTTACTTAAGGTGCTTCAATTTATTATCTGATGTAACACATTTCACACATCTAACAATCCACGTCCGTATAGTAATGTTGTTATACATTATACAATGCTTGTATGTAATGTAAACGTCATGATCAAACGAAATGTATGTTGTTTTGTTTTCATGTTTACAGTCACTTTGTGACCTCCCTCTTTTCATGACGTCCGCAATTGGCACTCAGATAACATTGCATTTTACATTGTACACGATTGCATTATCCAACACTCATGACTAACTTATACCCATCTAGAATAGTTTACTCATTTTACACGTTTGAAACTTAATCAATAGCAAAACTATCCTGATGGCATTAATTATGCATATGCACGTTAGAATTACTTCATGTGAACATTGTCAATACCATGCCAAATTAGACATGTTGCAACGTAGTTTTTCAAGTCAAGTCCTCGGTTGTAAACTAATTAGATGACAAATGTTGCGTTCAGTAATTGGTACATGCAATAACATTCCACAATACTTCCAATAAAATGCTGTACCAAAGCTTCAGTTAACCATTCTCAATATCATGATTGCTTGGTGAACACACATAAATAATACTTTACATTGCAAATGGATCAACGTTGGAGCAGTCAACTACTGGATATGTAATGTAACACCCTTGACTTTTAGCAAGTCACCGACATCATCACAAAGGTATTAAAGGAGGGCAATCCTGCGTCATTGACAGCTGCAGACCTGAAAGGTGCAAATATTTATGAGACGGAGGTACGGAGGAACATCTCTATGCACGAGTGGTTTGCTGATGGAAGAGGGTGTGTCACAGGCCACGGAAGGGACAGAGGCAGGACAGGCGAGGGACAGTTGACCAGGGACAGGCACGCGGAAAGGTAGAGGGAGAGGGATCAGAACGAGTGGAGAGGAGAGGGCAAGGAGATGAGAGGAGAAGAGAGAGGAGAGAAGTTGTGCCTCGTCCTCGTTGTACAAGGAGAGAAACCCTGTTAGATGGTAGAGTGAGGAGAGTATTGTAAGTCGCTATCGTTTGGAGTTCAGCAGCAATCTTAGCTCTTTTATGAAGAGATATAGGGAATTTAGATTGTTGTGACAGCCAAGATCGTGCAGTCCCTGGGCTTGTTAAATGCTGTGCTAGACATTATCTTGCTTCCGGTCATTTTCCAGACAATTGTGGGCATAGTGGGCGGGGTCTCGCAATTTCTACATTCTCGCAGGCCTTATACCAGTTTCTGTATGTGCACTCAATGAGACGCGCTAGGAATTATATTCATTCCTACAGAGCATAAGAGTGGCTGGAATCAGGAATGGCTTTTCTATACCATAGCCGGGATAATGTGTGATGGGTGCAATCGATGCACCCATGTTGTTTGATCCGCCTAGTCAGAGTGGCAAAGCTTCCGCAACCGTAAGCACTACCATTACTGAATGTCAGTGTGGTATGCGATGCCCCATGACATGATCATGTTTGTGGTAGCCAAATTCCCTGGTTCCAGTCACGATTCCTCTATCCTGAGAACTCATCAGCGTTCATTGCTTTCGAAGAACGGCTATTTTGGCCTGGTTGCTGGCTGGGGTGAGAGTACATGCATATGGATGGTGTGTTAACAAACAAACTCTGTTTCCTAGGAAATTGTTGTATAGTATATACATGTTGAATCTTTTGCAACGATTTGGCCGTTATAGTGATCTTCAGGCTAGATGTTAAGCCGTGCTGTGACCCCCGGTGACAACCCCCTCAAGGGAGAGCAGGAGGGGTACAGTTGCCCATATTTATCTACTGTCACTCCGTCGGCAGAGGATGTCTTTTTGGGCTCTCAAAACAATTTAGGTGTCTCAATGAATGGTGGGGCACCTCAATAAAGCCTCTAACATTGTTGATATTATAATGCATTGTGCATTTGCACAATGTGGCACTCAGAAATAAGTCTTTCAACGAAATATTCAGGGTTTGGAGGAGGATGCACCCTGCAATGTACCAGCTGACAGAGCAAACCAGCTTGGGTTGAGACACGTCTGAAAGTCATTAAACACATTTTTATGTAAACAAGACATTATGAATTGTTCGCCCTAATATACAGATATGATGCTGTTTTGGTTCGTAAAATTACACTTTCCAAATACACAATCACTTAGAAACAGTATGGTAATAGGTCTGCCCTCGTTAACCTTTTTTCTCTTCTCGGCTGTGTGGACATGCAGTGTCTTTATAACAGTGATCCTTTGTATTATACTCTGCTTACCAATAATCAAAGTTGTTGTGGTGTACGTGAAAGAGAAATAATGTGTACCAAAATGTATGTAGATAGAAAAAAATCGAAGGTGCACCAGGGAGTCAGGTGTGACCTGCCAAAAGTTTACACTTATTCAGTGCTGGTAGTTTAGCAGACAAGCAGACAAAAGAATTCACCCCTGGGGACAAAACAGCCCCCAACGCGTTTCAACCAGCAGTTCCGTTGGTGATCTAGATGGATGAGTAGTGAGAAGCGCTTCGGTGCACAACGCAGGATGTACACAGGGCTGGTGAGGGGAGCATATCCACATACCCCACAGGGATAAGCACTATGCGAATGGAAGAGACTGCGGTAGGCCAGGCGCCACACATCCCTCTGTGAAAGGAGTGCTGATACGATTTAGGTCAGAATGAAATTACGCGACCGCGCGCCCTACCGCGGCGCCCAAGTGCGCACCCTGAGCATGCACGTAAGACCGGGGAGTCTCCCGATGATCATCCCTAAGGATTAATTCTGGGCGTTATGGACCCGCCCCTGCATGCGGTCCGCGTTTTTTTTCATGTTACATCAGGGAGA
This sequence comes from Ascaphus truei, assembly GCA_036426205.1. Taxonomy (NCBI): domain Eukaryota; kingdom Metazoa; phylum Chordata; class Amphibia; order Anura; family Ascaphidae; genus Ascaphus; species Ascaphus truei. The sequence goes on along the minus strand of WSYH01002262.1, from coordinate 13,678 downwards.
GCAGCCATGCGAGATCTCCGACAGCGCCCCACATGGAGGCGGCCACCATAGATACATGACTGGCTACAGGGTACCGCTCTCCGGATACTCATGCATGTATGGCTCACCCTTTCTTGATTCAGGCGTGAATCGCACACGTACCGCACGCAAAAGTGGGTCGGACCCCGGGTCTGCGAGGATCACACGATACCCCCGATGAACTACTTTTGGAAGGCACATACGGTCGGTGTCCTGCTTCGTGCACACACGCGGCTACTCAAGGCCTCCGACACGGCGCGGCGTCACGCGGTGGGTAGTAGATCCTCTCTTTGGAAACCGCAGAGCGACGCCGTCGTTTTAAACGCTGGGGAGTAAGAGTACCTCGAGGAGCATGCCACCGCGAATGGCGGCGCAGAGTAGCGTGGACCCAGCACCGGGCCCTACATGAGGCTCGATCGCCGAGAAGGGACTCTGGTCGCGGTGCCACAGCGGCTTCGGTTTCCAGGGTCAACCGGAGTGGGAAGTAAGGTGCTTCGTCAACCAACAGAGGCCAGAATGAGCCGGCAAGTCTTTGCCCAACGAGAGCGACAGCATAGAGAGTAGAAGTACGTCGAGGCTGACAAGAGTACGCAGGGCAACTAGGTAATGTTTTTCTGGAAGAGGCAGAGTCGTCGAGGCGCGAGACCGCCTACAGCGGAAAAATGGCAGGCTCGCTTTGGGGACCCACTAGGACTAGGTACGTTCACGGCGAACGGTACCCTATGATGTGGGAAGAGATATTACTAGACGACTGCGAGCCGCTCCCCTGCTCGGATATCAATAGCAGCTTTCAAACTGCCTCCTGCCCGTCGATTCGACACGTATGATTTGAACACGCAGACAGCTCCTACGGCTTGCTAAATGTACATACTACGGGAGCCGCACAGTATGAGTACAATTAGCGGGAGCCATCCGTAATAGTAAATAATGAAAAACTGAACTCGAGGGACGTCCGGTCGATCAATGCGAAGAGTAAGTCTGATCCCAGGCGATGGTACTCATACTGTACAGGAGTGTACCGCGCCTAAAAAAGACACAACCTCATACCATAAATTAGGCCGCAGATGCGATAAAATTTCCGGAGTAAGGCACCTGAGAAAGACTATATTAACCTAAGCTTCTTGTAATCTGATTCAACATGCATCAATAGGGAGAGAATAGCGAGCTCGCGCATCAGAACAAGGTCCTTAATTACGGCAGAGTTATAGGGAGCACACCACTCCTGTGTTTATAGCATGTATCATCAAGTACATCGCACATTTAACACTAAAGTTTAGTTTATAGTGAACTACACAAGTGATTTGTAAAACAAACCATTGTGGCTAACTTTCCTTCTCCAGTTCATTACGTCTGATTGAGGGGCAACTATGGGTTTCTTGGGAAGGCCACTTGGATGTCCATACCCCTATAAATCATGACGGCTTCCCAGCCAATCCCCCTCTATTTATTCAGTACATATAATACAACTTCCCTGGGGGAACAGAAATAGTGGCTGTAGTACATCCCATTAGACACAACCAGAATCTTAATAAACTGTTCAAGTATGGCCCCTAGGATTCAAGAAAGCGGCCTAATGTTCATTTATGTTTAGACCGCAGGGTGATCCCTGGTAGGAGCATAAAGATCCAGGTTGCCTCCCTGCGGTCCAAAAGTTGAGTGGTACAATCTCCCCTTTCTCTCATGAAGATTTTTCAATTCCCTGAACTTTTAACACCACTGCATGTCACCTTTTGGGCAAATGAAAGTGTTTAGAGACAGGTGTGAGATAGTCCCCCCTTTTACTAATCCTGACATGTTCAAGATATCCTGTTCTTGAGGTGGTTGATTGTCGCACCCACGTAATAATTCACACCCACACGGTCTAGGAGGTAAATCACTATTGTGTATTTAGTTATAAAAGATTTTATGGAAATTCTGATTGGACACTACAACCCTGAAATGTGGTGACGGAGTCTGATATGAAAATTTACAGCCCTCCAAATGTATGAGACTTGTTGTTACAAATTTTCAACGAGGAGGCGAGAAAGAACATACCTGGTGATATATAGGTTGCAATGGTTTTTCGCTTAGGTAAACGAAACGGAGGTGGGCCCTTCTTTAATCACAGGGCCTTTAGACTCCACCTCCATCAGGAGATGTTCAAACTGCTACGGATTAGTTCGTACACAACCCTTGACTGCATTTATTGATTGTGTAAGTCATAATGGGGAACACTCACCTGGTTGGAGGATGTCGTTGGTACCTTTATTATTGTCCAACTAGCTCTACAACTGCATCCCTTACTTACGGGATCACCCTGGTCTATTTTTTTTAAGAAGATTCTTCACCTGTTAGTTAAAGCCGACTTCTTGGCGCTGTATAGTTAGGGGATTCCAATGTATCCCCTCTGTTTTGGAAGCTTCCTTGTGTGGCACCAATTCCAGACTGTACCTCGAGATAAAACCCCCTGTCGTGGAGCATAGTTTCTCCCAGGTTTCTGAGGAAGTGGCCTTCGTACCACCTAATCACAGCCAGGGGGGTGCAAGCTTCTTGTCTGCTCTTAATAACGTATCCTTGTATATGGGTTCTTTCTCTCAATGTTTCTCGGTTGGGATTAGGATTTGACCTTCAATATCCTTCGATGAACAATTTCCACGAAGGTTTCAGGACAGTCTAATGTGGCCTGTGTGTTGATATTGTGACGTGAAGCTAAATTTAAACACTTGTGGAAGTTCTAATATAGTAAGGAAATTGTTCGCAGTTGTATCTAACATCCCACATCCAAATCATAATCAAATCATCGATAAACGCTGCTATATAAAAAGTGATATTATATTCCGTTAAAAAGGAGTTGCTGTGATTAACAATAAAAGAGACTCCCACCACCCCCCATAAATAAATGACTAGCGTTACCACCGGTGCACAAGCGCGTGCCCATTGCGTACACCCTTTTGTTGCTGCTGAACGTTTATAAAACAGTGTGATCAAATAAGAAGAATAAAGGGTTGCCTCAGCAGTAAACCTTATGGCATCTCAAAAATATCCAATGCCGTGTGAACATTGCATGCTGTCTGCGACCCCCCGATAAAGTGATTGAAGATCTCTTGCATAACCCAGCTTTTCTTGTCCGCCGCAAGCAGACGCGAATGACCTCGTCGGTACATTTTGTGGGAGTTGGCCTCACCACAATCAAAGTTTAGACATGCGCTGGACGGTATTTAGGTTTCAGTTTATTGTATATATCTTCCACGTCCCCACTGCGAGAAAACATTTCTTTTTCATATGAGATCATGTTTTCGAGCAACGATATTCATGTCAAATGTGAAAGTCACACATTTAGACTTCAAAAATAAAATCCATACAGATCAAATGAGCAACTTCAGTAGCTCAGGGACATGGCATGTACTTGCTTTTATATATGTCAATCTTCAGGACCCGGGTGGGTAGCCCCCTCTTAACACCAACGAGATCATATCAGATATACACACTCATCATGCAGATAGTATGGACTCATTCAGGGTAGGTTTGGTAGGGAAATATATCATCAACATGGTTAGTGCATTATGAACATTATTATAACCACTTTCGACACAACACCCAAGGTCTCTGTGGCGCAATTGGTTAGCGCGTTCGGCTGTTAACTGAAAGGTTGGTGGTTCAAGCCCACCCAGGGACGTCTGTTTTCCACCCGACAGCTCTTTTCTTCACTAGTTCTGCCCATGGAATCAAGTAGCCGGGAAAACACCGAAAACATTCACATCCCTGATTATATTATACCCACTTATCTCCTT
>WSYH01000246.1:232524-254446 GCA_036426205.1 Ascaphus truei | reverse complement strand
ACTGCTACAGAGAAGATGTATGCAGTCATTATTATGCATGGCTACATTGATATACGTATTGTAGCTCAGTCGGCAATGATTCAATATTGTGGAAAATGTTATTGTGTAACATGAACATTTTCTTTCTGCTCAAATTACCGAAATTCCATTTACTTTTAAGTTACAAAACAAAATAGTTGAAACTACAGTAGCTATGAAAATAGTATTCACTCATACGTTCATGAAAATAAATAACTGCACTATATATCATGTGTAATTTCATATAGACACAATATACTGTACCTACATGAATCTTTACTACATCCATTCACTGGAAGAACCCAGAAGTCACATGCATTGTGTTTCATTCTCCTTATAATTAACTCCAGTTTCATTCTGTAACATCTGAGAAGATTCAGTTTCTTACACTTGTAGTACAGTATCATATTGAATGAAGAGACCTCGCTGACATCCCAGCACACTCCTAGACTCCCACTGAGTCTTTAACATCTGTTACATCTGCTGTTATCTCACTCACTGGAAAGACACTTCCATCTGAAAAAGTGAGGCGAGGTTTTGTTTTTCACACAGATAGGCAGCTGCAAAATGTCTATGCTGATGCTAGTCTTGCCTTTGGCCTTTCACAGGATTTGTTTCTTATTTGCATTTTACAAGAAGCAAAGAGCAGAAGCTATAAGAACAGATCCAGAGCTAATAATAGCAAAATTGCTCTTTTTGTTATTCCTAGAGAAAAAGGACAGGAAGCTAAGACAAATACAGAAGGCTTTGTTAACATATAAGCTCTGGATTTTCTTATCTGAGGATGATTTTGATTATTGAAACCACATTTATTGGATACAGAGCAATGTAGATATTATTTCTGGTGATTTTTTTTATTAATTAACAATATAATCACCAATGCCAATTTGATCAAATTAATTTAAATGAATCAGTGACATGTTTGCAGATTTTAAATGTGAGTGAACTATTAAAGGATAATGTCAGCAGCAAACAAAAAATGACCAGACCAAAGTGTTAAGGAGTAAGGAAGGGATTTCTGAAACAATGCTGGATAAGAGCAAAACTAAACATAAAGCTTTGGTGACCAGTTTAAATTAATATATTTAGATAACTATTCATTATTATAAGGGAATCATGTACACTTTTCCATTCACTTAAATGGCAGTTTTTACATTGTTAACTATGCATTATAAACCTGCTTTTAACATATTGAATAGAGCCTTTCAGGAGTAGTCCCATCTATCATATCTTCCCATTCTCTTTCTATCAGTCTCTTGAATACAATAGAATATGGGAACTACAAACTCTTTGTTAATCAGGCATCCAAGAAGGTGACATCACTGGCATCCGAAGTGACATTTACTACCTGAAGTGATGTCACAATTCATAAATATTCATTAAACATAATTCCATTCGCAGTACAAAAATGATGTGTGAAAATAAAGGCATAATGGAAAAAAGGAAAAGCAAATAAAAAAAGAATTACAATATGTAACGTTGTTCTTTTCAGCTTAGTAACAAAAGTAAATATCTAAATGTTATCACAACAATTCAATTAGTATCATAGATAACATATAGGGTTCGATTTAGAGTTTAGATGTAATTGCAAAAAAAATTAGTGGCTGATATAGAGTAAAAGTCATTAGCAGCTGGTCTAAAAATATGTTAATGAAGACTTAGATTAGCTATTGGCTATGTGTTAATTGAGCATCTTTCACAATCATATGTCTGCATAATAATTACATCTGTAACGTTTGCGCTGAATTTCATCAGCACATGCCCTTAAAAATGTGGCTTTTTAGGGACAATACCTCAGTTGGCAACAAGCAGACGAAAGCTCTGCCGCAAGTAGTTTTACTATTGGATGGTTAAAGTTGTATCTAATGTATATTTTAGCCTCAAGACTAGCCTACATAATCTCCATAGTTTCTATGCTGATGTGAGGTGTTAGATGGTACCAGTAGGGTACCTTATCATCAGGCATGCCAATACATTAACTCTAGCCCTATAAATAATTTTCACTTCTGCATTGTCTAGATCTATTCTCGAGATTAGCAAGTATTGCCAGGTAGCGCCTCGACTTCAATACAGCAGCAATTACTGCAATGGTTTCGCAAAATGTCTATTGCAAATGCTGCGATATTATAGTGTAAATTAATTAGTGCTGCTCCCTATAGGCACATAAATAAAAATTGGCCTTTAATTAAGAAAAGCCATTAATTACAATCTAAATTGGAGGCTTACACAAAACATGTGCTATTTAAAATGTGTACCCCGATGTTGCAGTCATTTAAAAAAAAATTATGAACAAACATACCTCTGCTCAACGTCCCCCCAGGTGTTAACCAACTCTAAATTGGCCCTGTAGTGTAATACAAAGACAGGTAAAAAAATATTTAGCAATAGCATGCTACAGTAGTAGTGAACGTAAACACAACTAAAGTCCATCTGAGATACTAGAACCATACGGATACAAAATGCCCTTCATCATTTCAACAGAAGGGGTTTGGATCGGCACTCAAAAGTTAAAAATAGTTGAAAAATTAAATAGAAAAGAACTTAATGAATCCTCATAGTTCGCTTTAGCAATAGGCTTGTTTAATGCTGGCTTCTTTCAAGGCTTGAAACAGTATTTGTCTGACATGTTTTTACCGTATGTCTAACTGCCTTGAAAGGACCATCACTAAATAAGCCTATTGCATTGAGGATTATGTAAGTTCTTTTCTATTTGTATTCAACTATATTTAACTTTTGACTGCTGATCCATAGCCCTCATTTTGGACTGTTTTATATGCCCAGTGATGGAGGCATAGGATCTGAGCACCAATGAATAAATGCACTTTTTTTTTAGATTATTTTTCCCTATATTTATTAGGGCACTTCTGTTTTATAACCAGCTTTAACTGCACTGTAGTTCATATTTAGCACATACAGTGCTGCTACATTTTAACCCCTTAGGCACCACATATGCATGTCACATATCCGTTGCTATTGGCTATGTTATTGTTTTGTTTCCTCTTCTCTCTGTGGCTGCAGTGGAAGAAATACAGAAGACACAGTATAAAATAGGTAGTGTAGGACCTGCTAAGAGGGTCATACATTGATGTGGTTGCTGGCTTGAATTTTTTTTGTAAAGGATTGGACTAAATTACCATATTTATGAGAAGAATAGATAGAGACAAAACAGATAGTAATGAACTAAATAATGTGTCATATTGGATGGGCATTGGGTCCTCCTTATCTATTGTTAGAATTCAATGAATAAACCTACACAAGGATACAATTTGTGAATGCTACTTCTTTTTTCTTCTTCATCATTTCCACGTCATGTAGAACATCAGGAGTTTTGTAGGATAAAAATAAGATGGAGGTGGAATGAAATATGTCAACATTGAAGCAACATATGACTTAGGTAAGAATAATAACTGGGAAGGGGGTTTTCTATCTCTATGATGTCATATTTATGAATGCAATAAGAATAAGTTAGTCATAAATGTCAGGGGGAGCCACAGTGAAGCATCCAGAAAAGAGCAACACACAAAATTACAATTTACATGTGTATGTAACATGTACTTACATATTTATCATACATACAGTATACATTTATAATTTACATAAAACTATAGGGTCATATGTACTAAGCAGTGGAAAGCCATAAAACACCTTACAATAAATTGAAGTGAAAATGCTGCAATTTTACTTAAAACGCATTTATACATATCTTTGGCTCTCAATATTCTCTTGTAATAATAAATGGGAATTTAGCCAAAAGTCATCCTAAGGTAAGACCTCCCCAGATAGTCCTAACATACTCTGAACATGTATTGTCATATACGCGTAGAACGGTTAATTATCAAAGAGTGGCTCCCCCAAGTGATGGCAGAGAGAAAAAACAGATGATCGTTAGGTCACTTCTTCCAAAAACATAGTCCAATATGTGGAGTTACAATACACTCACATTAGCTAATTCAAATTCATATTTTCATATTTTCATTGCTTCTAAATGTATTTTAAATTGACTAATATTTATCATTATTTCTGCATTTGCAGCATTCCTGTGTATGTTCAAAATTGCACTAAAGTGAGGGAATCAAAATATGCTTAACATGCACTGAAATTTACTGTTTAAATATTTGCTTATTTTCATCCCTATACTTTAACTTTATGCAAATGTGTTACAGATGTTTAACAGCAGTTTTGAAGGCCTATTGCACTCCTTCACAGGAAGAATCTTGCATGACTTTAATTAAACAAAATCGCTTATCATGCAGTCTTAAGTTCCAGTATTTAGACAAGCTTTCTTTTATTTTTTTTTGCCTAAAATATCATCTGTTTTTAGTAAGATGGAAATCAGCAGATATATCCAGGGCACTGCTGGAAAAGGCAAACTGTTTTATATAGACAACCATCTGTGAGCCTGTTGTATGGGCCATCAAACTCTTCCATCCATTACAGTAAGCCTTTCTCACCTCCGCTGCATGATAGCACAATAAAGATGACATACTAATTCAATGACTTGTAATTTCAGCTAAACAAAGACAAGAGCTGTAGCTTCTTTTGTGTTTTAGTGCCATATCATTGAAGCCAGCTATGCAAACATAGCACTGGGAGGATTTTATGACAGCAGTTGAATGGAGAGTGTAGCTTGGAGTCGCTTTTTATGGTTCTTGGCGCCATAATTTTGGCTTTCTGCTCTTGCTATTGCTTTTGTGTCTGGATTCTATGTCAGCGGCAGCTAATTGTTCCAATAATGTTTATCATAGGCATCCACAAGGGAGCTGTATAGGTGGGGATAAACTACAAGGCTGATGCACACTATCTTCTTCATCTCTATACACAGTGCTTTGCCTTATTCCAAAATCATCTTAAAATCTCCAATATTGCAGAAAAAAAAAAATTATTCTACAAAGCAACAATATTGTGCAACGAGAAGAAAACTGGTTGATCTTACATTCATAGCAATGCAAAAGTGGCTTATGTAAATGACCTTCCCTCCCTCACTTAACCTTTTCAACTTAATAACAGCCGAAGGTTCTCACAAGTTCTGACTGGCGAAAGGTTAAATTTAAGAAACTCCTGAGGCCATTTTTACTAAGTGCTACTTAGCCATAAGACACGTTCTTAAGCATAAAGACACCTTATAGTCCATTCAAGTATTTTATGGCATAGCGCTGCCTAGCAAACTGTCAAAGGGCTCTATGTACAGTATGAAGAGGTACACTAAATGTACGTTGAATTTTTTTTTTTTGAAGTGAAACTTCTTTAGTGGCACCTCATTTGTAATGGGACAAAAATGCATTGTGGAGACAGAAAATGAAACGGATGTGATGTCATGAGGTAAGTGCTGGCAGTTGAGGCCGGGCTCAGTCCGACCCCAACACTGACGTGCTCCCACCCGCTCCCACCCGCCCTGCTAACCTAAAAATCACATGCGGCGGCGATAGCCGCCGGCGCCTCTCCTGACGGCTGCCGCTCCCCCCACACGCCCGCTGACATGCGGCGGCGACGCGCTCCTCCCACATGCCCGCTGACATGCGGCGGCGGTGCCAGCCGCCGCGCCGCTCCCCCCACCCGCTCAACAACACTGACCGCCGCTGCTCCCCCCACACGCCTGCTGACATGTGGTGGCCGCTCCCCCCACCTGCTCAACAACCATGATGCCGGTACTGCTGCCATTGCACTGCTGCCAATAAACATTACCCCGCCAATCAAATTTACTCATGCTCTAAGCAGACTCATTCAAAAAACATGACCCCGCTAATCAAATTTACTCATGCTCTAAGCAGACTCATTCAAAGCGCCGCCGCCGCTCCCCCCACCCGCTCAACATCTATGACGCCGGTACTGCTGCCACTGCACTGCACAGATACAATTGTAACATCTAAAAATGATTCCATTTTAGTACAAACATCTATAACAACATCTACTGTAATATTATTGTTACTTTATATGTTGCTGACAACACACAAAGAAGTTTCACTTACTATGCGCGTGCACAGCACACACAGCTTTTTTTTCTGACTGAAACAAGACATATTTATAAATATATTTGTATGATTTTAAAATATGGTGCAGGCTGCACAGCATCCTGCACAAAAACATACATGCCACTTTTAAGGTGTTGTAGAAAACCAACGCAGAAAACCATCAAGAAAAGTTGCTCAAGCTGCACATTCCTTGAGGCATAGGGGGTCATGCACTAAGCTCCGTTAAGTCGTTTTTAGAGCGCAAAGTGCTCTTAGAATGTGATGTTACACTGAACACGATGCACTAAGCCACGCAAACAGGCACTTTGCGCTCTAAAACAGACTTTTTCCAGGAAATTTTTCTAAGTCCAACTTTGCTCGTTCGTTACCCTGTTTGCGTAAAATTCTGCCCTTAAGCGGGATGCACTAAGCTACGTAACCTTAGCGTACACGAAAGTTGCGTTCAACAGAACACGTCAGCTCAAGGTAGACGCAAAAAAAGCTTGACTTCGAAAAATGTCTTGCTTTACATTTTTGCATGCGCAACACCCATACAACAGGCCGGAGGGTGTCCCCGGCTGACCCCGCGGGGGTCCCCGAGGGAGGCCGGGGTCGTGTGGGTGTCCCCGGCTGACCCCGCGGCCATTCCGGGGTCCCCGCGGGCGTCCCGGTGTACCCGCGGGCCTGCGGTACCAATGTTGTGCGTACAAAAATACTAAACATTATTTCTAACTAAATACACCCCCCTAACACATACAGTACAATAATGTGCAAAATAACTATTATCCAGATAAGGATAATAGATTATTTGCCCATTATTAAACACTGCATTAGCATACCTAAATAAAGTAAATAAATAAAGTAGCCAGCTAATTCAATAAATACAAGAGGTAACAATATCAAAAATGAATTAATTAAACCATTAACCAATGAAACCAATTAATTCCTAAACCAACTCAAAATGAATAGTAACACTAACCAATCAAAGCAATGAATTACTACAAAATTAATTAATGTAAACATTAGAAGACAAAGAAATAAATTCAAACAATATCTGAAATAACCATAAAACGCATTAGCTAACATAATACAACATTAACTACAAAAGAACACCAATCGCAAACATGTTATTACCATTAAGCAGGAAAAAAACAAACAATCACATCCACATAATAAACTGATATGAAAAAAAGCAACAGCAATACCAAGCGAGAAATGCCCCCCAAATTTTGTCATAATAATGTATTAATCTGTACCCTAAAGTGGTACAGATTAATATATTATCAGTCAATGTGCCTCCCCCCCCAAAAAAAACAAAACACATCCAATGAAGAAACCTGTAAAAAGAGACATTTACAAACATTCAATATATTACTTACCATTAGAAGCGGTGGCCCTCCGACTCTTGGGGTAACAGGAAGCTTGCGTACCTTGAAGGCCTCCAACAGCATCCGATGCCATCCGCCATGAAGATCCGGATCAGGTACCCAAATCTTCTTTTTTCTTTCTTTAATCACCTTCTTCTATCTTCATCTGTCACCATTTCTTGCTCTTCTTTATCTTCTAACTTCATCGGTCAATCCAAAAAACCCCATGGTAAATCCCAACCGATGTTGTCTCGTCGTCTTCTTGGGCTCAAATGAGGTGTCACGGCCTTAAATAGGGCTTGTGACGTCACATTTAGCCTCAAAATGGTTATCAGACACCGGATTGGCTGTTCAAACCATGTTCCGACTTTAATTTTTTTTTTACATGACGTCACTTTAAGGGAATGATGCCAGCCAATCAGAATGGCTGTGCTTCATTTGCCTTTAAGATGACGTGACGAAGCCGGCGTCACATGGTATTTCAGCCAATCAGATCGTGGGAACCAATTCCACATTCTGATTGGCTCTAGTACCATGTGACAAGCTTTCAATGACGTCACATCCTATTTCCCCCCAAGCCTCTGTCACATGGTACTAGAGCCAATCAGAGTAGGGATGGAGTTCCCACGCTCTGATTGGCAACCATACCATGTGAGGGCGGCCATGTGCCTTTTCATGACGTCATCTTAAAGGCAATTGAAGCAAAGCCATTCTGATTGGCTGTGCTTTCATTCCCTTTAAGTGACGTCATCATTTTTTTTTGTCGGCCAAAACACATGGTTTTCACGGCCCAATCAGGACCGTGGGAACCATGACGAAAAATGTGACGTCATAGGCCTTTAAAAGCCTATGTCATCTCATTTTGAAGCCAGACGCCACGGAGGAAGGACCTCCGGGCAAGAAAGAAGACCAGGGCGTGGCCGCAGACGGGGAGAAGACCCCGCCCCGCCAAGCTGGAAGGAGATAGAAGAAAGAAGAATACAGATGAAGATGGATTACAAGTAGAAGACCCGTGGATTGATTTGGATTTTTAGTTTAATGTTTATTATTTTATGGTTTTTTATTTTATGGGTTCCTGATCGTGGATTGGTTCGTGAGTAAGCTGCGCAACGGGAGTCGGTGGGGCCAAGTAATGGTAAGTGAACTAAAGAAATGTATTTTATTTAACTTGTTAATTTTTTCAAAAGGTTTTTTAACATGTGTATTTTTTTTTTTTTGTGGTATATCATTTCTTGCCACTGTATGTATGTATGTATATATGTCTAGAGAGATATATACATACAGGGTAAGAAATGATGTTGTTTTAAAAGCTTGATTTAATGTGTTTTAAATTAATTTGTCTATGCTGCTATGCATTATTGTGAGATTAAAGTATTTTAAAATTAGATAGATGTATTCCTTGGTATTGTATTGTGTGTTGCCTTGGTTTTAAAGGTTGTATTCTGGTCGGTACTGTATTTTTTCACAGGCTAAATTGTTCTGCTCCAGGTGTGAATTAGTTAATTGTTTCATTGTTCAGAATGGAGTGTGAATTGTTTAGGGATGTAAATAATGATTGCTAATTGATTTTTGTTTACTTGGTTGATTCATTTGCAGAATGTATATGGTGCATAGATTTTATGCATCATATATATCAGAATGTGAGGTTTTTCATTGGTTTGTGATGATATAGTTTGTGAGATCAGTTAGGATTATTAAAGGAAATTGATTTTAATGTAGTGTCTGTATGGAGAAGTGTTTGGTTGTAGAACAGTATGCTTTTGATAACCCTTCTACATTTATTTGTACATTTGTATATTGTGGTTCACATCGTGTTAATATATATACTGTATATTATATATATATATATATATCTTATATAATATAATATATATATATATATATATATCTAAGATATATATATATATATATATATAACTGGATTATATATATCTCTCTCTCTAATCGTCTATTATCTATCTCTCTCATACTCTCTGTCTCTCTCTTCTCTCTGTCCTCTCTCTCTCCCGTCTCTATCTCTCGTCTCTCTCTCTCCTCTCTCTCTCTCTCTGCTCTCTCTCTCTCTCTATCTATATAAATATATAATACCTTATATCGTTGTTTTGCATGATGAAGCCACTGTAAAAATTTCATGGGTGAGGGGTGGGTATCGGGCCTGTGTGGCTTAACCCCTTAATCACCTTTGCGGTTATTATTCTGATAAGGTGTTTAAGGGGTTAATTGATATCTGAATGTACTTGCAATGTATTGCTTTTGTTTTTTTTGTTTACTTGGTTGATTCATTTGCAGAATGTATATGGGGCATAGATTTTATGCATCATATATATTGAATGTGAGGTGTTTCATTGGCTTTTCATTGTTTTGTGATGATATAGATTGTGAGATCAGTTAGATTATTAAAGGAAATTAATTTTAATGTAGTGTCTGTATGGAGAAGTGTTGTTGTAGAACAGTATGGTTTTGATAACCCTTCTACTTTATTGTATATTGGTTCATCATGTGTTGTATTACTGTGTATATATATATATATATATATGTATATATAAATAGTATCTCTCTCTCTCTCTCTCTCTCTCTCTGTATATATAACCATATAATATATATATACTGTATATAGTTGCATGATGAAGCCACTGTACAATCATTCAGGGTGAAGGGTGGGTATCGGGAATGTGTGGCTTACCCCTTAATCACCTTTGCGGTATTATCTGATAAGGTGTTTAAGGGGTTAATTGATATCTGATGTATTTGCAATGTATTGGCTTTGTATGGCATGTATTTTGTGGACAAGACAAGGATTTTGCTGGCGACGGACACTTCGCATTGATGATGTCAGTAGTACTTATATTATGGTATATGCTAGTTAATGTTTTTAATAATGGGCAATTATCTATTATCCATATCTGGATAATAGTTATTTTGCACTTATTGTACTGTAGGTGTTGGGGGGGAGGGTGTATGTATTGAATGTTAGGCCAGGTTTATTTTTTTACATTCAGGGTTGGTTCCGTGGTTCTGCGTGGGACCTGGAGACCACACCTTGTGTATCTTCGGGTATCCCAGGGTATCAGGCTGGTGGTTCCATGGGTTGACACATGTGGGGTGAGATGTGTGGTCCCTTTCTGTGGGGGCACTGCCGACCGTAGTCTGCGGGATGACAATGTGTGGTCCACTTCTGTGGTGGAACCGCGCGCACCGTAGGTGCGGGGATGATTATGTGTGGTCCCACTTCTGTGGGGGCACTGCGGACCCGTAGTGAGCACCCTTGAGTTCCCCAGACCCCGAGGGAACCACACAGGCCCTGCAGACACCTGTGGTCTGACTCGGCTGCCAGACATCCGCGGGCCTTACTGTGGAGACCCAATTGTGGCCCACGGGACCCAAGGAGACCACCTGGGGGCCATGGTGCTGGCGGGATCCACCAGCAGGCCTCCAGAACCTGTGTAAAAAGGGTGCTGGTAAACTGTAGGTCTGTCCAGGTGCCCTGCCAGCCCACCGGGGACTTGCTTGGGGCTGCGGTTATGAACCCTGTAGTAAAGAATAAATCTTGTATTTATGGGGGTGCACAGGGGTGGGTAATGTAGTTAATAAATATATGCTGTTTATTGTGGGTTACTGTACTGTTTTTTATGTGGGTACTGGGGGTGGGGGGGGGGGTGTTTCCCAACGGTATGTGGGTAGGCCTCCCTTGTGGGTACTGGGTGGTTAGGCACTCACGGGTGGGGGTTAGTGTGGGAGGGTATGTAGGCATCCCGAGTGGTGGGTGAGGTGGGTAACCCCTTAATGACTGTGCGGTTAATAACCGCTATGGTGATTAAGGGGTTAGGGGACAATTACTTTGGATGTTTTATTTTGTGTCTGTTTGCAAAAGCGGGGGAGCCATGCCAGGATGGGGTGGGTAACGGTATGTGGGTAGGGGGTGAGGTGGTTAGACCTCACAGTATGCACATCGGGTCCCCCCCCTCCCCACATTTACATACACTGCACTCACAGCAATACAGGCAGGTTGGGAGATTTAACAGAAACATTAGGGGGAGGGGGCTTTACACAGACCCACAGTCAAGGAGGTGGGGTTATAACCCACCCCCCTCCCCCATTTTACTCACTGCACTCACAGCAATCAGGCAGGTAGGGAGATTTAAACAGAAACATTAGGGGGAGGGGGCTTTAAACAGATTACACTGAAGGCAGAGAGATTTAACATAAACATTAGGGGGGAGGAGGGCTTTAAACAGATTACACTGAGGCAGGGAGATACGGGGGATGTACGTACTGTATGTTGTTTATTGCAATGCTTCAATGTGTGTATAATGTTATAATGTTTTACAATTAGATAGATTTAATCCTTGGTATTGTAAGGGTTAGCTTTGGTTTTAAATTGTGTTTTTTGGTTGGTACTTACAGTATATATTGATTTTGTTTACTTGATTGGTTAAAATAGTTGACTTTTTGGAAGTGTTTGTATTTACTGGTAGCTGGCAATGATATTTTTAACATTCATTTGCAGAATGTATATGGTGCATGGATTTTATGCATCATTTATACAATGTAAATGCAATGTACTGTATGAATTGAATGTGAGGTTTTATATTGTAGATCAGTTAGGATTATTAAATGGATTATATTATTATTATTTCTGATGGAGAAGCGTTATTTGTAGGACAGTATGATTTTGATACCGATTCTACATTTTATTTGTATATTGGTCATCATGTGTGTGTAATATCTGTGCATACTGATATGTAAGGGATGTTTATTATATATATACTGTATTATATACTGTGTATATATATAAATATATATTATTTCTTTCATGTATTTATTTATTATTTAGATTTATTATTAATGTGTGGGGCTGTGTGCGTGATTTTTTTTTATTGTGGGTAGCGGGGGTGGTGAAGGGGGTGTTTGGCCCTTGGTGTGAGTTTAGGACTTGCGGAGGGGTTGCGGGTGGCACTTAACCCCTTCACGGGCCTAGCAGTTAATACCGCTACAGTCGTGAAGAGGTTAAGTGCACCCGCTACCCCCCCGCAGCCCTAAACAACCACCATTGGGGCTAATACCCCCTCACACCCCCCCGCGCTACCCCCAATAAAAAAATCACACACAGCAGCAGCACCCAATTATAATAAATCAATAAATAAATAAATATATGAATATAATAAATACATTTAAACATACATTTTATTGTAGTGTAGATGTGCAGGGGTCTCCGGAGCTGAACCACTGTGGTGTTTAGTCCGGGACCCACTGCTCCCGAGATACAGGCCCCTTTAGGGGGTGCCGGTATCCCTCTGCTTGGGTTACAGCCGCGGTCACGTGATGGGCCCTTTAAATGCAGAGGGATACGGCACCTCAAAAGGGGCTGTATCTTGGGGAGCAGGGGTCCCACCGACCTAACCAACGCAGTTCAGCTCCGGAGACCCCCTGCACTGTACACTATCAATAAAAATGTATTTCAATTATTTTATTTATAGTCATTTTATTATTTAGATTTATTTATTTATTTTTTGGCGGCTGCTGTTTTGAGTTTTTTTTTATTGTGGGTAGCGGGAGTGGGTGAAGGGGGTATAGCCCACGATGGTTGTTTAGGGCTTGCAGGGGGGTAGCGGGATGGCTTAACCCTTCATGACCGTAGCGGTATAACTGCTACGGTCGTGAAGGGGTTAAGTCACCTGAAACCCCCCGCAAGTCCTAAACTCACTCCAGGGCCAAATACCCCCCTCACCCACCCCCACTACCCACAATAAGCGGACGGTGGTGAGTTAACCCCTTCATTGCCTTAGCGACTATACGCTATGGTAATGAAGCAGCATTTCTGTATTTTTAATAATATGTGCAGAGCAGGGGGTCCCCTGAGCATTAATTTCTGGCTCAGGGAACCCCCTGCTCACTGTACAATATTATTAAATACAGAAATACTTCTTCATTACCGTAGCACAATAAGCCGCTAAGGTAAGGAACGATTGTTTTATTTATATTGTTTTTTATTATACTGTACATTGCAGAGGTCTCCGGAGCTGAACAGCGTTGGTTTCAGGTCCGGACCCCCGCTCCCCGAGATACAGGCCCCTTTAGGGGGTGCCGGTATCCTCTGCTTGGGTTCCAGGCCGCGGTCACGTGTCGGGCCCTTTAAACGCAGAGGGATACCGGCACCTCCATAAAGGGGGCTGGTTCTCGGGGTGCGGGTGGCCCCCGACCGTAAACGCAATGCGGTTCAGGTCCGGAGACTCCACTGCACATCTAACCTATCAATAAAAAGTGTATTTTAAATCATTTTAATGTGCCGATGTTTGCGCAGAAGAGCAGCGGTTCTCTCTCTGCTGCAAAAACACTCTCGCCAGGGGACGGCCTATATTCATTGATGTGCATATAACAGTACTGTATGTGTATGTTAGGGGTTTAGGGGTTTTTGTTATACAGTATATACTGTATATACAGTATATACTGCATTATAATTCATGAATTTTTTCGGCTTCAAAGACAAGCTCGCAAAGCCCCATGCGTTTTTACACGGCTTTCAGTATTGCAGCCAGCCGGAATAAAAATGCTTAAATCACAGCCGAGAATATAACGATATATCCGGGGAAAAATGAACAAAACCGCACATCACCGGGATCTCTGAAATTCGCGGAGCTAGCCAAGTAAGTATAAATTGGTCGCCAGTGTAAATACTGAAGCCAAAAGATTGAATTAATACACCAGAGAAGGGGTGTAAGTCAGAAGAGCAGAGGACCAACAGGGCAGACCTTGTGGGACCCAACAGAAAGAGGAATGAGTAGGAGGGAACACCAGAGAAAGAAATACTGAAAAGCAGTTTGATAGGTAGGCCTTGAGCCAGGAAAGGGCCTGCGTCACAGAGGCCAATGGAGTGGAGGTGTGCAGAAGAGGGTAGGTCAGCAGAGAGAATCCAGGACTATTAGTAAGGATATAGACCCTAAGATTTACATTAGCTGTGAGTAGATCATGGCCACCTTTGTTAGTGCTGTTTAGCGGAAGAAAGGACAGAAGCTATATGGCAAAGAGTCATACAAGGAGTTTGGAGAAGAGAAAGTAAGTAAAGCGACTGTACATAAGATGCTCAAGTAGCTTGGAGGGTAAAGGGAGAGTGATAGGGCATATTAAGAGAGGAGGCTGGTTAAAATAGTGTTCTTTAGAATGTGGTGTGATGAGTGCATCTTTAAGGACGATGGAAATGAGATAAGATAAAAAAGAGGTTTAAAAGGTGAGTTCGTGTTGGGCTTATTGCCATGGAGGGAGCATGAGGAGATAAGGGAATAGTATTAAGGGGGCAGGATGTAGCGTAGACGATTTGAGGAGAAGAGAGACCTCATCTTCAGTCACAGGGGAAAATTAGTTGAGGGTGGATTTAGGTGGAGCAAAACAAAAGTGTAGGTGTATGTGTGGAGTTCTGACATGAAGATGTAATCTGATTAACTCAATATTATCTGTGAAGTAGGTGGCAAAGGTCTTGGGGCTTGAGTCCAGAAGGGGGAGCAGTGTACATTGGCAAGAAGAGAGTTAAGGTGCTGAATAGGCTTTGAAAGTTAGAGGAGAGAGTTACTATGAATACTGTACATAAAATTATTGTACTGTGTTGGAAAGAACAAGGGCAGTGTTATTGGAGGAGAGTATGAATTTATAGTGGTGGAAATCGTATTTAGAGCGTGATTCCTACAAGAAACATTCAGCAGTCATGAACATTTTTGGAGGTAGTGTGGTAAAGTTTGTGGCCCACGTGTTGTGTCTTTAATTGTCAGGGAAACGGTAAGCATACTGCATCTGTACTTGCATGTTAAGTAGGGTTGTGAAGAGTGCCGACTAGAGATGGGCAAATATTGTTTGCAGATTTGGATTCACCTTGAATATGCCGGTTTCCTTTGGTCCGCAGATTTCCCGTGGATCAGCATCAAAAAGGGTGAACACACTTTCTGGGTTTATTCTGATCACTGACAAATGGACATGGAGGATTAATAATCTGTGGTTTTATTATTAAAAATCCACAGCGGGTCTCTCTTTTCCTCTCCGTGGATCAACCATGTGTGGATTATTTAAAAATGCGGCCAATGGATTATGGAATCTGTGTGTCGATTGTATCCAATGACGTTTTGAATTAATCCATACAGATTTCATTTTATAATCCGTCAATGGATTTAACACTGCAGATGGATTTTTCATGGAAAGCCTGGGAAATTCTGGGGAAATGATTTTACAGTTCCGCGCATCCCAAGAGCTGAGGTTAGAGTAAGGATAAGGTTAAAATGGTTATAATCAGAGAGAGGTGGAATTATTGAGGTGTTAGAGACTGAACAACATTTGAAATCAGCAGTTGAAGGGACAATCGATTGCAGAGCAGAGGATAGAAGGTTCACGTGGAGAGAACCAAATGAGGAGTTTGTAAAGAAAATGGATGGCTGAAGTGGCCTGAGTTTGTCAATAAGCAGTTAAAGTCTCCAAGGATGACAGTAGATGTATCAGAAGAGAGGCAGTGAGAAAGCCAGGTGCAAGTTGTCAAGAATTAAGAGGTTATTCAAAGAAGAGGCGGTAGATTAGCAACATGGAAGGAAATGGGGGAAAATAGACAGTGTGGACTTTGAAGGAGCGAAAGTTAGGAGGTAATGATGATATGGAAGTGAATGTGCAGCAGGGGCAAGTATTTCCTACTCCTGCCCTGTCATTACCCTAGTCTGGGCTAAAGGATAAGAAAAAGACCACCATAAGAAAACAGTAGGGATGGGGTCTGAGAGGTGAGGCAGGTTTCATTATTGACAGGATTTTGAGAGCGTTGCAAATTTAATAAGTCCATGAATAGCTGTTAATGTATTGCGACAGATAATTTTTCCAAGGGCACAGGAAAAATTAAAAAAAAATGAGAGATCAAATGTGGATGAGGTTAAATGATTAGCACTGCATGGTGAAGGGGGCTGAAGTCATTACAATAGGCCCAGGCCTAGGGCGGCAAAATAGGGGTGGAAATATTCTGTTTTTACTTTTTTTTCCGTTCTCTTTTTTTCCCCAATTACAGAGGCCCCAAAAATTGGATTGGATGTACCATGTGATGCTTTTCCTTTTTTTGAGTGATGTGACATATCAAAAAGGGAGGGAAGTCAGCCAATCAGGTAGCATGCTTCCCTCCCTTTTTGATGATGTTGCATCACTCCAAAAAGGAAACGCATCACATGGTACGTCCACAAATCAAATTGGTGGGGTGTACCATGTGATGGCCTTCCATTTTGTGATGTGCTGAAGTGACGTCATCTTAATGAGAGGGATGCATAAGATACGTGTATTGCTGCTGGCTTCCCTCCCTTTAAGATGATTTCACAATATAAAAAAAAAGTGAAAGCCATCACATGTCCTTCCCACCATCAGATTGGTGGATGTACCATTTGTCAGTCAAATGTGACGTCACATGCCTTATACATTATGTCTTTT
Organism: Ascaphus truei; assembly: GCA_036426205.1. Classification (NCBI taxonomy): domain Eukaryota; kingdom Metazoa; phylum Chordata; class Amphibia; order Anura; family Ascaphidae; genus Ascaphus; species Ascaphus truei. The sequence goes on along the minus strand of WSYH01000246.1, from coordinate 237,678 downwards.
ACGTCTCATTTTTATCCAAAAGCTATACAAATCAACATCTACTGCAGCGTTGGAGACGAAAGAAGAGAAGAAAGAAGGAAGAAAGAGGAAGAACTAAGAAATACTCAATGGAGATGCCTCTTCAAGAAACTGAGGATCATTGACTTCTGGGCATCTGCTTCTGAGATCATTGCATTGCGGCGGGCAAGAGTTGGTGCTGCTGTTGGATGAGAAGGATGAATGTTCATCCCAGCAAAGGTAAAAAACACATTGATTGTGTTTATTTATATTTTATTTTTTTAGGATGCCCTTGACTGGCATGTGTTTATCTATGCCCCTGTCAGGGTATAGATAAGCACATTGACAATCAATAAATGTTTTGAAAATTTGTTTTATTTCAATATATGTATTTTATTTGGTGTTTTTTTGGGGGGGGGGGGGTTGTCCATTATTGCCATTGTAGTAATCAAATGCCATATTATGGGCATGATTACCACAGTGGACAATCAATGGGTTTTTGGCTACTGGTAATGTATTGTAATGTTATGTAAATTTTATTTATTGTGTTTTTTTATTTTGAAAAACAAATGGAAACAGACTATAAGCCGTTTTGGCTACTAGTGCTTTGCCATTTGTATGTGTGGTTATGGGGATAGACAGGGTGGGGGTGGGGGAAGTTGCCCCAGGGAAGTGGTTAGGCCTCCTGGTGGTTAGCGGGTATGATTAACCCCTTAATTACAATAGCAGTTAATAGTTAATAATGGGTTAGTGGCCAGCAGTTCATTTTTTCAATTTAATGTTGCTGCCCATGGAAGACGCAGAGGACAGAGATGAGGATGAGGGCCATCCTTCATCCTCAAATGTTAAGACAACTTTAATTTACTATATGATGACTGGGTAATGTTTTATTTTAATGGGAAAATGCCCTGTTATCCAGATCTGGATAATAGGATTTTGTCATTACTGTACTGTATGTGGCTGGTGGGGTTTTAGGGGGTAATGGGTATGGGTAGTACGGGATCCAATCATTGCTAACAGGGTTTCTTTGCTCCAATTGAGGGCATAGGTAACCCCACTGACAATCATTGAGTGATTGGGAGTATTGGTTGTTGTTTGTATTTTAATGTTCATTGGGGGTAGAGTGGGTAAGTGAAAGGGGTGTTGCCCCGGGGTGGGTGGTTAGGCCTCTTAGGTGGGTAGCGGGAGGGGTTAACCCATTCATTACCTTAGTGTAGTAACCAGAATCCTTCCTTGTTGGACTAACCACCCACCTGTGGCCACTACCACACTTCACCCACACCCTCTGCCCCAAACAAACCAGGTACTCTGTTTAACCCTTCATTACCTTAGCCAGCCACAAAGGAAATGAAGCTGCTTTTTATTTTATTTAATAACACAGTTTTAAGCAGGGCATCTCCGGAGCTGAACCGCATTAATTTCAGCCTCTGGGACCCCTGCTTTCCTGTTACAGGCCCCAGTATGGTGGTTTTAATATAGGCTTTGAGTGGGGTGAATTTATATGTGACTGAATTTCACTAAGTAGATATTACCCCTCCCAGATAACAATTCTTGAGTTTTATCAGATTAAAGTTTTAATCATTTTAAACCCTGCGAATATCTAAGATTATTAAGATGAACCTACAGGATATATGGTACCAGAGGAAGCTAATAAAAAACCCAGAAACAGATTTCACTGTACTATGGACCAGCAATTATCCTGATAGATGCACACTCGTTAATTGGCAGTTAAAGTATTCCTGAGAAAATCACATTCCTATAATATTTTAGTAAACAGTAATCCAAGAATCCAAATAAACAATGTATGGATATATTGGACAATATTATGTATGCCAATTCTTTCAAATGTTCTTTCAAATGTTGGTCCCTGCAGTTTGTATGTTGTTATATGTTTCTATGCACTGTTGATTGATCTTATTATTGAGAATGACCAAGGGACAAAAAAGGGGTTAATACTGTCACCCTTGAGGGGCTAATAAATAAACTCTCCTGACTAATCAGACAATGAACCCTGAGAAAGCAACCAGTAGTCATATGAAACTCATATGGTGAAGTTGTTACTTTTTGTGTCTGCAAGAACACCACAGGCTGGAGGATGCTGACCTGAGTTCCCGTAGAGATTCTGTAACACTCATTGGTAGTGCGAGAAAGACATGAGCGATTCACGGCATCCCACTGCAAGGGTGAAGCGTGGAGGAAGGAACGCTGCCTGGATCTGATTCACGCCACCTGGGACTCTGCCCTATAGCGTGGGGCATGCAGCTTCATCATCTTTAAGCCCAAAAGAAAGTCTAATTCGTGAGTTCTTATTTGTTTTAACATTTTTTTTTAAAGTAAAAATCATAACGTACAGTATGGCACTTGATTTCATTCTATTTCCTGTCTATGTGGGGGGCGATTCTGCAGCGATATCCAAATAACCGCTGTATCTGAGCCAAAATGAGAGGAGATAGTGGAAGAACTCTAAATATTTCAAACACATTGGTTGAAAGACATTAAATGTATAAATGCAGAAAAAGGACAAGCTCTGCAATGTGGCACTCACGATCACTCTCTGGGTCATTTTGCTCCAAGGAGAACTACCAATGTCCATGCCCCTAAGAACAAACTGATTGAATGGTGTGTGAATTGTCAGGAGCATAAAAATGAGAAAAAGAAATGCAGTGCACTAATAATGTACCTGTTTTTGCAAAAAGCTAGCGGCAGACCGCTTCCAATGGAGCTTTAAACCTTGTCAAATTGCAGATCGAGCCCACTTTTCTTCCATTTCCATCAGCAGTGGGGGTAGTAGGGGCAAAAGGGGCAGTAGAAGGCAGTGGGGATCATATGATCGCTTCAGAAGCAATCATATGTCCGAAAATGTAAAGGTCTCATGTACAATGGTGACATCGAACCACTTGGCACTGAAAATGTTAACAAGTAAAAAGTATTTTTTTGCATTATTTCTCACACATACTAAGAATGTATGTGTAGGAATGGATAGGCCAATTGTTTTGTGCGTATTTGGATCCGCCTCGTATCCTTTGGTCCATTGATTTCACCGGATCAGTCTCAAGAGGCCAATGCGTTTTTTTCCCTATCGCGACAATCTGCATAATGATTTAATAATTGAACCAAAACTGTAAATTCATAATCCGTGAATAAGCAGATGACAAGGAGGAACCAAGGAGTATAAATAGAGGTGCAGCCTCAAAAAAGCTGAAGCCATTGTTGCAGGGTTTAGCTGTGGGTTGGATAGGCTGTGTGTTACTGTTGTACTATATATCTTAAAAATGAATACGTTATTTATTTACTAATCAGTTTTTACATGAACCTGCTGTGATTGAATGGATTTTATTGAAGTGGGCTCACTGGCCCTCAGGCGGCACATGTTTCTGTGATTGCTATATATATATATATATATATATATATATATATATATAGTTGCATGATGAAGCCACTGTACAAATTCATGGGTGAAGGGTGGGTATCGGGCCTGTGTGGCTTAACCCCTTGATCACCTTTGCGGTTAATATCTGATAAGGTGTTCAAGGGGTTAATTGATATCTGAATGTACTTGCAATGTATTGGCTTTTGATTTTTGTTTACTTGGTTGATTCATTTGCAGAATGTATATGGTGCATAGACTTTATGCATCATATATATTGGAATGTGAGGTGTTTCATTGGCTTTTCATTGGTTTGTGATGATATAGATTGTGAGATCAGTTAGGATTATTAAAGGAAATTGATTTTAATGTAGTGTCTGTATGGAGAAGTGTTTGGTTGTAGAACAGTATGGTTTTGATAACCCTTCTACATTTATTTGTATATTGGTTCATCATGTGTGTGTATATACTGTGTATATATATATATATATACAGTATATCTCTATCTCTCTCTCTCTCTCTCTCTCTCTCTGTATATATATACAGTATATATATACTGTATATAGTTGTATAGCCATGCATAATAATGGTATATTGCTTTCCTCTCTGTTGGCAGTAAGTCCTGGTAAGAACAGGTATGCCAGCAGTAGTTATAGAGGTTTTCCCTCATCCAATGGTGAGGTGCCCTATGTATGGAGGGGAGTGGCTGTATGCTCTGAGTCCCTGGATAGTGACATCAGGGATGCGACTGCCTCCTGAAGTATAAAGGGTTTACTGATCGTGGATTGGGTTCGTTGAGAGTAAGCTGCGCAACGTGGTCGGTGGGCCAAGTAATGGTAAGTGAACTAAAGAAATGTATTTTATTTAACGTTGTATTTTTTCAAAAGGTTTTTAACATGTGTATTTTTTTTTTTGTGGTATATCATTTCTTGCCACTGTATGTATGTATGTATATATGTCTAGAGAAATATACATACAGGTAAGAATGAGTTGTTTTAAAACTTGATTTATAGTTTTTTAAATTAATTTGCTATGCTGCTATGCATTATTGTGAGATTAAAGTATTTAAAATTATATAGATCTGTATTCCTTGGTTTGTATTGTGTGTTGCCTTGGTTTTAAAGGTTGTATTCTGGTCGGTACTGTATTTTTCACGGCTAATTGTTCTGCTCCAGGTGAATTAGTTAATTTTCATTGTTCAGAATGGAGTGTGAATTGTTTAGGGATGTAAATAATGATTGCTAATTGATTTTTGTTTACTTGGTTGATTCATTGTGCAGAATGTATATGGTGCATAGATTTTATGCATCATATATATCAGAATGTGAGGTTTTTCATTGGTTTGTGATGATATAGTTTGTGAATCAGTTAGGATTATTAAAGGAAATTGATTTTAATGTGTGTCTTTTGGAGAGGTTTGGTTGTGAAACAGTATGCTTTTGATAACCCTTCTACTTTATTTGTATATTGGGTTCATCATGTGTTTGTATATATATCATGTATATATTAGTATATATATATATATATAGATTATATATATATATATATATATAAGTATATTATATATATATATATATTATATAGTATATATGATATATATATATATAGATATATAATATTATATATATATATATATATATATATATAATATATCTCTGTATATATATATACATTATATATATATATCTATAATATATATATATATATTATATTATATATTAATATATATTATATAGTATATATATATATAGTTGCACTGATGAAGCCACTGTAAAACTCATGGTTATTTT
>WSYH01000246.1:176336-232519 GCA_036426205.1 Ascaphus truei | reverse complement strand
TCATGGGTGAGGGTGGGTATCGGGCCTGTGTGGCTTAACCCCTTAATCACCTTTGCGGTTATTATCTGATAAGGTGTTTAAGGGGTTAATTGATATCTGAATGTACTTGCAATGTATTGGCTTTTGATTTTTGTTTACTTGGTTGATTCATTTGCAGAATGTATATGGTGCATAGATTTTATGCATCATATATATTGGAATGTGAGGTGTTTCATTGGCTTTTCATTGGTTTGTGATGATATAGATTGTGAGATCAGTTAGGATTATTAAAGGAAATTAATTTTAATGTAGTGTCTGTATGGAGAAGTGTTTGGTTGTAGAACAGTATGGTTTTGATAACCCTTCTACATTTATTTGTATATTGGTTCATCATGTGTGTGTATATACTGTGTATATATATATATATATATATACTGTATATATAAATACAGTATCTCTCTCTCTCTCTCTCTCTCTCTGTATATATATACAGTATATATATATATATACTGTATATAGTTGCATGATGAAGCCACTGTACAAATTCATGGGTGAAGGGTGGGTATCGGGAATGTGTGGCTTAACCCCTTAATCACCTTTGCGGTTATTATCTGATAAGGTGTTTAAGGGGTTAATTGATATCTGAATGTATTTGCAATGTATTGGCTTTGTATTGGCAATGTATTTTGTGGACAAGACAAGGATTTTGCTGGCGACGGACACTTCGCATTGATGAGGTCAGTAGTACTTTATTTATATGTATATGCTAGTTAATGTTTTTAATAATGGGCAATTAATCTATTATCCATATCTGGATAATAGTTATTTTGCACATTATTGTACTGTAGGTGTTGGGGGGGAGGGTGTATGTATTGAATGTATAGGCCAGGTTTATTTTTTTTACATTCAGGGTTGGTTCCGTGGTTCTGCGTGGGACCTCTGGAGACCACCTGTGGTATCTTCGGGTATCCCAAGGGTATCAGGCTGGTGGTTCCATGGGTGACACATGTGGGGATGACGATGTGTGGTCCCATTTCTGTGGGGGCACTGCCGACCCGTAGTCTGCGGGGATGACAATGTGTGGTCCCACTTCTGTGGTGGCACCGCCGACCCGTAGGTGCGGGGATGATTATGTGTGGTCCCACTTCTGTGGGGGCACTGCGGACCCGTAGTGAGCACCCGTGAGTTCCCCAGACCCCCGAGGGAACCACACGAGGCCCTGCAGACACCTGTGGGTCTGACTCGGGGCTGCCAGACATCCGCGGGCCTACTGTGGAGACCCAATTGTGGCCCACGGTGACCCAAGGAGACCACCTGGGGGCCATGGTGCTGGCGGGATCCACCAGCAGGCCTCCAGAACCTGTGTAAAAAGGGCTGCTGGTAAACTGTAGGTCTGTCCAGGTGCCCTGCCAGCCCACCGGGGACTTGCGTGGGGCTGCGTTATGAACCCTGTAAGTAAAAGAATAAATCTTGTATTTATGGGGGTGCACAGGGGGTGGGTAATGTAGTTAATAAATATAATGCTGTTTATTGTGGGTTACTGTACTGTTTTTAATTGTGGGTACTGGGGGTGGGGGGGGGGGTGTTTCCCCAACGGTATGTGGGTAGGCCTCCCTTGTGGGTACTGGGTGGTTAGGCCTCACGGGTGGGGGGTTAGTGTGGGAGGGTATGTAGGCATCCCGAGTGGTGGGTGAGGGTGGGTTAACCCCTTAATGACTGTAGCGGTTAATAACCGCTATGGTGATTAAGGGGTTAGGGGACATTACTTTGGATGTTTTAATTTTTGTGTCTGTTTTGCAAAAGCGGAGGGGCCATTGCCAGGATGGGGGGGGTAACGGTATGTGGGTAGGGGGTGAGGGTGGTTAGACCTCACAGTATGCACATCGGGTCCCCCCCCTCCCCACATTTACATACACTGCACTCACAGCAATACAGGCAGGTTGGGAGATTTAACAGAAACATTAGGGGGAGGGGGCTTTACACAGACCACAGTCAAGGAGGTGGGGTTATAACCCACTCCCCCTCCCCACATTTACATACACTGCACTCACAGCAATACAGGCAGGGAGGGAGATTTAACAGAAACATTAGGGGGAGGGGGCTTTAAACAGATTACACTGAAGGCAGAGAGATTTAACAGAAACATTAGGGGGGAGGAGGCTTTAAACAGATTACACTGAAGGCAGGGAGATACAGGGGATGTACTGTACTGTATGTTGTTTATTGCAATGCTTCAATGTGTGTATAATGTATAATGTTTTTTACAATTAGATAGATGTAATCCTTGGTATTGTAAGGGTTAGCTTTGGTTTTAAATTGTGTTTTTTGGTTGGTACTTACAGTATATATTGATTTTTGTTTACTTGATTGGTTAAAATAGTTGACTTGTTTGGAAGTGTTTGTATTTACTGGTAGCTGGCAATGATATTGTTAACATTCATTTGCAGAATGTATATGGTGCATAGATTTTATGCATCATTTATACAATGTAAATGCAATGTACTGTATGAATTGGAATGTGAGGTTTTATATTGTAAGATCAGTTAGGATTATTAAATGGATTATTATTATTATTATTGTCTGTATGGAGAAGCGTTATTTGTAGGACAGTATGATTTTGATAACCATTCTACATTTATTTGTATATTGGTTCATCATGTGTGTGTATATACTGTGCATACTGTATATGTATAGGGATTGTTATTATATATATACTGTATTATATACTGTGTATATATATAAATATATATTTATTTATCTTCATGTATTTATTTATTTATTTAGATTTATTTATTAATTGTGGGGCTGCTGTGCGTGATTTTTTTTTATTGTGGGTAGCGGGGGTGGGTGAAGGGGGTGTTTGGCCCTTGGTGTGAGTTTAGGACTTGCGGGGGGGGTAGCGGGTGCACTTAACCCCTTCACGGCGTAGCAGTTAATACCGCTACAGTCGTGAAGAGGTTAAGTGCACCCGCTACACCCCGCAAGCCCTAAACAACCACCATTGGGGCTAATACCCCCTTCAACCCACCCCCCGCTACCCACATAAAAAAAAATCACACACAGCAGCAGCAGCCAATTAATAAATAAATCATAAAAATAAATATATGAATATAAATAAATACCTTTAAAATACATTTTTATTGATAGTGTAGATGTGCAGGGGTCTCCGGAGCTGAACCACTGTGGTTTTAGGTCCGGGACCACTGCTCCCGAGATACAGGCCCCTTTAGGGGTGCCGGATCCCTCTGCTGGGTTACAGCCGCGGTCACGTGATGCGGCCCTTTAATGCAGAGGGATACGGCACCTCATAAAGGGGCGTATCTTGGGAGCAGGGGTCCCGACCTGAAACCAACGCAGTTCAGCTCCGGAGACCCCCTGCACATGTACACTATCATAAAAATGTATTTCAAATGTATTTATTTTTATAGTCATTTATTTATTTTAGATTTATTTATTTATTTTTTGGCGGCGTGCGTGTGTGAGTTTTTTTTTATTGTGGGTAGCGGGAGTGGGTGAAGGGGGTATTAGCCACGTGGTTGTTTAGGGCTTGAGGGGGGTAGCGGGAGGGCTTAACCCTTCATGACCGTAGCGGTATTAACTGCACGGTCGTGAAGGGGTTAAGTGCACCTGAAACCCCCCCGCAAGTCCTAAACTCACCTCAAGGGCCAAATACCCCCCCACCCACCCCCACTACCCACAAAAAGCGGAACGGGGCAGGTGAGTTAAACCCCTTCATTGCCTTAGCGGACTATACGCTATGGTAATGAAGCAGCATTTCTGTATTTTTAATAATATGTGCAGAGCAGGGGGTCCCCTGAGCATTAATTTCTGGCTCAGGGAACCCCCTGCTCACTGTACAATATTATTAAAATACAGAAATCTGCTTCATTACCGTAGCACATAAGCCGCTAAGGTAAGGAACGAGTGTTTATTTATATATGTTTTTTATTTATACTGTACATGTGCAGAGGGTCTCCGGAGCTGACACAGCGTTGGTTTCAGGTCCGGGACCCCCTCGCTCCCCGAGATACAGGCCCCTTTAGGGGGTGCCGGTATCCTCTCTGGGTTACAGGCCCGCGGTCACGTGATCGGGCCCTTAAACGCAGAGGGATACCGGCACCTCATAAAGGGGGCTGGATCTCGGGGTGCAGGGGCCCCCGACCTGAAACCAATGCGGTTCAGGTCCGGAGACTCCCTGCACATCACACTATCAATAAAAATGTATTTTAAATCATTTTTTAATGTGCGAGTTTGCGCAGAGAGAGCAGCGGTGTCTCTCTCTCTGCTGCAAAACACATCTCGCCAGGGACGGCCTATAGTATCATTGATGTGCATATACAGTACTGTATGTGATGTTAGGGGTTTTAGGGGTTGTTGTTATACAGTAATACTGTATATACAGGATATACTGCATTATAATTCATGAATTTTTTCGGCTTCAAAGACAACAGCTCGCAAAGCCCCCATGCGTTTTTACACGGCTTGCCAGTATTGCAGCCAGCCGAAATAAAATGCTTAAAATCACAGCAGAGAATATAACGATATATACCCGGGGAAAAAGTACAAAACCGCACATCACCGGGATACTTGAAATTGCGGAGCTAGCCAAGAAGTATAAAGTTGGTCGCCAGTGTAAATACTGAAAGCCAAAAGATTGAATTAATCACCAAAAGAGAAGGGGTGTAAGTCAGAGAGAGAGAGGACCACAGGCGCAGTCATTGTGGGACCCACAACAGAAAGAGGGAATGAGTAGGAGGGAGACACCAGAGAGAAGAAATAACTGAAAAGCAGTTGATAGGTAGGACTTGAGCCAGGAAAGGGCTGCGTCACAGAGGCCAATGGAGTGGAGTGTGCAGGAGAAGAGGGTAGGTCGTAGGTCAGCAGAGAATCAGGACTATTAGTAAGGATAATAGACCCTAAGATTTACATTAGCTGTGAGTAGATTATTGGCCACCTTTGTTAGTGCTGTTTAGCGGAAGGAAGAGGACAGAAGCTATATGGCAAAGAGTCATACAAGGAGTTTGGAGAAGAGAAAGTAAGTAAAGCGGACTGTACATAAGATGTCAAGTAGGTTGGAGGTGTGAGGTAAGGGAGAAGAGTGATAGGGCATTAGTTAAGAGGAGGAGCTGGGTTAAAAGAGTGTTTCTTTAGAATGGGTGTGTGAGAGTGCATCTTTAAGGACGAGGGAATGAGATAGAGATAAAAAAGAGGTTTAAAAGGTGAGTTAGTGTTGGGCTTAGTGTGCCATGGAGGGAGCAAGAGGGATGTAAGGGAATAGGTTAAGGGGGCAGGATGTAGCGTGAGACGATTTGAGGAGAAAGAGACCTATCTTCAGTCACAGGGGAAAAAATTAGTTGAGGGTGGATTAGGTGTGCAAACAAAAGGTGTAGGTGGTTGTGTGGGTATCTGACATGAATGATGTAGTACTGATTAATCAATATATATCTGTGAAGTAGGTGGCAAAGGTCTTGGGGCTGAGTCCAGAAGGGGGAGCAGTGTCAGTTGGGCAGAAGAAGAGAGTTAAAGGTGTGAATAGGCTTTGAAAGTTAGAGAGAGAGAGTTACTATGAATACTGTACATAAAAATGAGTGTACTTGGAAGAACAAGGGCAGTGTTATTGGAGGAGAGTATGAATTTATAGTGGTGGAAATTCGTATTAGAGCGTTGATTCTCAAGAAACATTCAGCAGTGCATGAACATTTTTGGAGGTAGTGGGTAAAGTTTTGTGGCCCACGGTTGTGTCTTATTGTCAGGGAAACGGTAACAGATACGATCTGTACTGCATGTTGAAGTAGGGGTTGTGAAGAGTGCCGAATAGAGATGGGCAAATATTGTTTGCAGATTTGGATTCACCTTGAATATGCCGGTTTCTTTGGTCCGCAGATTTCCCGTGATCAACATCAAAAAGGGTGAACCCACTTTTCTGGGTTTATTCTGATCACTGGACAAATGGCATGGAGGATTAATAATCTGTGGTTTTATTATTAAAATCCCAGAGCGGGTCTCTCTTTTCCTCTCCGTGGATAAACCATGTGTGGATTATTTTAAAATGCGGGCAATGGATTATGGAATCTGTGGCGTTGTACCAATGACAGTTTTGAATTAATCCATACAGATTTCATTTTGAATAATCCGTCAAGGATTTAAACACTGCAGATGGATTTTTCATGAAAGCCTGGGAAATCTGGGGAAATGATTTTACCGTTCCGGCCATCCCAAGAGCTGAGGTTAGAGTAAGTGATAAGGTTAAAGATTTATAATCAGAGAGAGGGTGGAATTATTTGAGAGTGTTAGAGACTGAACAGAAACATTTGAAATCAGGTGAAGGGAGCATCGATTGCAGAGCAGAAGGATAGAAGGTTCATGGGAGAGACCAAATGAGGAGGTTATGTAAAGAAAATGGATGGCTGAAGTGGCCACCGAGTTTGTCAATAAGCATGTTAAAGTCTCCAAGGATGACAGTAGATGTATCAGAGAGAGGCAGTGAGAAAGCCAGGTGCAAAGTTGTCAAGAAATTAAGAGGTTATTCAAGAAAGGCGGTAGATGTTAGCAACATGGAAGGAAATGGGGGAAAATAGACAGTGGGACTTTGAAGGAGGCGAAATAGGAGGTAATGATGATATATGAAGTGAATGTGCAGCATGGGGCCAGTATTCCTACTCCTCTGCCCTGTCTTCCCTAGTCTGGGCTAAAGGATAAAAAAAGACCACCAAAAAGAAAACAGTAGGGAGTGGGGTCTGAGAGGTGAGGCAGGTTTCATTATGACAGGATTTTGAGAGCGTTGCAAATATTAAAAGTCCTGAATAGCTGTTAATGTTATTGCGACAGATAATGTTTTCCAAGGGACAGGAAAAATTAAAAAAAAATGAGAGATCAAATGTGGATGAGGTTAAATGATTAGCACTGCATGGTGAAGGGGGCTGAAGTCATTACAATAGGCCCAGGCCTAGGGCGGCAAAATAGGGGTGGAAATATCTGTTTTTACTTTTTTTTTCCGTTTTTTCCCCCATATACAGAGGCCCCAAAAAATTGGATTGGATGTACCATGTGATGCTTTTCCTTTTTTAGAGTGATGTGACCATCAAAAGGGGAGGAAGTCAGCCAATCAGGTAGCATGCTTCCCTCCCTTTTTGTATGTTGCATCACTCCAAAAAGGAAACGCATCACATGGTACGTCCACAAATCAAATTGGTGGGGTGTACCATGTGATGGCCTTCCATTTTGTGATTGGCTGAAGTGACGTCATCTTAATGAGAGGGATGCATAAGATACGTGATTGGCTGGCTGGCTTCCCTCCCTTTAAGATGATTGTCACAATATAAAAAAAAGTGAAAGCCATCACATGTCCTTCCCAAATCAGATTGGTGGATGTACCATTGTCAGAAATGTGACGTCACAGGCTTATACATTATGTCTTTTACGTCTCATTTTTATCCAAGAAGCTATACAATCAACATCTCATGCAGCGTTGGAGACGAAAGAAAAAAGAAAAGAAGAAAGAAGGAAGAAAGAAGGAAGAACTAAGAAATACTCAATGGAGATGCCTTCAAGAAACTGAGGATCATTGATTCTGGGAATGCATGCTTCTGATGATCATTGCTTGCGCGGGCAAGGTTGGTGCTGCTGTTGGATGAGAAGGATGAATGTTATCCCAGCAAAGGTAAGAAAACACATTGATTGTGTTTATTTATATTTTATTTTTTTAGGAGCCCTTGACTGGCATGTGTTTATCATAGCCCCTGTCAGGGTATAGATAAGCACATTGACAATCAATAAAGTTTTGGAAAAGTTTGTTTTATTTCAATATATGTACTTTTATTTGGTGTTTTTGGGGGGGGGGTTGTCCATTATTGCCATGAGTAATCAAGAACCTAATCCCATTATGGGCATGATTACCACAGTGGACAATCAATGGGTTTATTGGCTACTGGTAATGTATTGTAATGTTATGTAAATTTTATTTATTGTGTTTTTTATTTTGAAAAACAAATGGGAAAACAGACTAAGCCGTGTTTGGCTACTAGTGCTTTTGCCATTTGTATGTGTGGTTATGGGGATAGACAGGGTGGGGGTGGGGGAAGTTGCCCCAGGGAGAGTGGTTAGGCCTCCTGGTGGTTAGCGGGTATGATTAACCCCTAATTACAATAGCAGTTAAAAGTTAATAATGGGTTAGTGGCAGCAGTTCATTTTTTCAATTTAAGTGTTTGCTGCCATGGAAGACGCAGAGGACAGAGATGAGGATGAGGGCAGCCTTCATCCTGGCAAATGTAAGACAACTTTAATTACATATGATGACTGGGTAATGTTTTATTTTAATGGGAAATGCCCTGTTATCCAGATCTGGATAATAGGATTTTGTCATACTGTACTGTATGTGCGGGTGGGGTTTTAGGGGGTAATGGGAGTGGGTAGTAAGGGATCAATCATTGCTAACAGGGGTCTTTGCTCCAATTGAGGGCATAGGTAACCCCACTGACAATCATTGATGTATTGGAGGAGTATTGGTTGTTGTTTGTATTTAATGTCATTGGGGGTAGAGGGGTAAGTGAATAGGGGTAGTTGCCCCCCGGGTGGGTGGTTAGGCCTCTTAGGTGGGTAGCGGGGGGGTTAACCCATTCATTACCTTAGGTGTAGTAACCAGAATCCTTCCGTGTTAGGACTAACCACCCACCTGTGGCCAACACCACACTTCACCCACACTCGCCCCAAAACAAACCAGGTACTCTGTTTAACCCTTCATTACCTTAGCCAGCCACAAAGGAAATGAAGCTGCTTTTATTTTATTTTTAATAACACAGTTAAGCAGGGCATCTCCGGAGCTGAACCGCATTAATTTCAGCCTCTGGGACCCCCTGCTTTCCTGTTACAGGCCCCAGTATGGTGGTTTTAATAGGCTTTGAGTGGGGTAATTTATATGTGACTGAATTTCACTAAGTAGATATTACCTCCCAGAACAATTCTTGAGTTTTATCAGATTAAAGTTTTAATCATTTTAAACCCTGCGAATATCTAAGATTTTAAGATGAACCTACAGGATATATGGTACCAGAGGAGAGCTAATAAAACCGAAGAACACAGATTACTGTACTATGGACCAGCATTACCTGATAGATGCACACCGTTAATTGGCAGTTAAAGTATTCCTGAGAAAATCACATTCTTCTAATATTTTAGTAAACAGTAATCCAAGAATCCAAATAACAATGTATGGAATATTGTACAATATTATGTATGCCATTCTTTCAAATGTTCTTTCAAATGTTGGTCCCTGCAGTTTGTATGTTGTTATATGTTTCCATGCACTGTTGATTGATTTATTATTGAGAGTGACCAGAGGACAAAAAAGGGGTTAATACTGGTAACCCCTTGAGGGGCTATAAATAAACCTCCTGACTAATCAGACAATGAACCCTGAGAAAGCAACCAGTAGTCATATGAAACTCATATGGTGAAGTTGTTACTTTTTGGTGTCTGCAAAAGAACACCACAGGCTGGAGGATGCTGACCTGAGTTCCCGTAGAGGATTCTGTAACACTCATTGGTAGTGCAGAGAAAACATGAGCGATTCACGGATCCCACTGCAAGGGTGCAAGAGTGGAGGAAGGAAGGAACGCTGCCTGGATCTGATTCAAGCCACTGGGACTCTGCCCTATAGCTGGTGGCATGCAGCTTCTCATCTTTAAGCCCAAAAGAAAGTCTAATTCGTGAGTCTGATATTGTTTTAACATTTTTTTTTAAGTAAAAATCATAACGTACAGTATGCGCACTTGATTTCATTCTATTTCCTGTCTATGGGGGGGGCGATTCTGCAAGCGATATCCAAAATCCGCTGTATCTGACCAAAATGAGAGGAGATAGTGGAAGAACTCTAAATATTTCAAAACCTTGGTTGAAAGACATTAATATAAATGCAAGAGAAAAAGGACAAGCTTGCAATGTGGCACTCACGATCACTCATCTGGGTCATTTTGCCGCCAAGGAGAACTACCAATGTCCATGCCCCTAAGAACAAACTGATTGAATGGTGTGTAATTGTCAGGAGCATAAAAATGAGGAAAAAGAAATGCAGTGCACTAATAATGTACCTGTTTTTGCAAAATGCTAGCGGCAGACCGCTCCAATGGAGCTTTAAACCTTGTCAAATTGCAGATCGAGCCCACTTTTCTTCCATTTCCATCAGCAGTGGGGGTAGTAGGGCGGAAAAGGGGACAGAGAGAGGCAGTGTGGGATCATATGATCGTTCAGAAGCAATCATATGTCCGAAAATGTAAAGGTCTCATGTACAATGGTGACATCGAACCAATGGCAATGAAAATGTTAACAAGTAAAAAGTATTTTTTTTGCATTATTCTCACACATACTAAGAATGTATGTGTAGGAATGGATAGGCCAATTTTTTTGCGGTATTTGGATCCGCCTCGTATCCTTTGGTCACATTGATTTCACGCGGATCAGTCTCAAGAGGCCAATGCGTTTTTTTCCCTATCGCTGACAATCTGCATAATGATTTAATAATTGAACCAAAACTAAATTGCATAATCCGTGAATAAGCGATGACAAGGAGGAACCAAGGAGTTTAAATAGAGGTGCAGCCTCAAAAAAGCTGAAGCCATTTGTTGCAGGGTTTAGCTGTGGGTTGGATAGGGCTGTGTGTACTGTTGTACTATATATCTTAAAAAGAATACGTTATTTATTTCAACATAGTTTTTACATGAACCTGCTGTGATTGAATGGATTTTATTGAAGTGGGCTCACTGGCCCTCTGCGGCACATGTTTCTGTGATGCAGGTTTATTTATCTTGCATATATAGAGCAGCGTTAGTATTACCATGAAAAGGAATCTAAGAATTAATGTATTACGTCTCCGAATAGTTTAATTGTAAACACAGTAGGGATACATATATCCAGTGTGGCAATTGCAGGCTTTTATTTTCTATCTTAATGACTGATGAAGCTTCAGTCCTCTCCTCCGTTACTTAGCCTACCTGTTGTGTGCGTGAATGCTGAGGTACACTAATAAATAAATTAGAAGAGGAGTGGAAGGCTAGAGCACGGCAATGTAAGCAAGGGCTGGAGAGGGCACAAAACGTTTAACATCTTATCAGGGCATTAAGGTCAAAAATGAAGCACACATCTAAAAATCCAGTCTAATACACATTGCAGTGTCAAAACAGTTTACCCATCACGAATCTGACCCCAAAATATGTAACAATTAGGATAGGTATTGAGCAAGTCCTAGATGGAGATGGGGGCAACCGTTTAATCAACAGTAGAAGGAAACATCTGAATTCACAGAGTTACAAACACTTAGTGCACCAAGGGTTAAAATGTCGATTATAGACATTGGTGCTTTTTTAAAAAGAATTTATATTTTATATGTTTATTCATTCATTCTCTCCTGCTCTTTAGGGGCATATGCCCCCTATATTTATGGCATGCTCCGTTTTAATTATATTTTGACATATATTTCTAATCTTTTAATCCTTAATCTAAGAATTTATAAAAATATATGACTTGCAGGTGTTTTATATACTAGTATTTGCATAAGCGGGGTAGTACCTCCAAAATATTATTTTGGGGCGGAGCGGTTAATATGTATTGAGTGATATCCATTGATTATAGCTTCTATTATCAATTGACTTATGGCGTATATATATCGCGAATAGACCGTCACCAATAAATATGACACGTGATTGTAAGTATAGGTAGGTGTTGTTGTTCATCTGAGGTTGTATGTTACCTAATTTTAAGATCTTGCTGCTAAGGAATGCTAAGATGTGTGTTATTAGTCCTGATATGTAAAAACCATTGAATTCAAAGGGGGTGTACTTTCTGTTCACAAAACTGTACAGTTATTTCTCCAGGGTTTTTGTTGACAGTCCGTTAGGCGGGAGGGACAATACATACGGACCGGCCATGATTCGACACAGTTCCACCTGACGATACTCCCTGGCAACCATGGTGACCATGCATCGGAGGCCACGTAATGAATTTATGCATATTACAGATTTCAGTTTTATACCTTCAATGCCTATTCTCTGGGGACCTATCATGTCCATACTCTACAGACCATGTCACTATTGACTCCATTAATATCCTGCCTGCGTGACAGTGAGGGGGGGGTAACAGGCTTACACAATAACGCTTAAGCCAAGTTGGTTACCCCTGATCCATTGAAATTGGGGTTTTGGGAGTCGAGTGATCAGTGCTTGAGTCCCAGTGTTTGTCACGGCATTCTGTAAAATGAGCGGACAATAAAGCATTGTCTGTGTTTACCTTTCCAGGGTTGCAGCAAGAGAGATTGTAGGCTATGAGTTTCAGGGTGGTTTTGTGAAGAAAGTCTATCAGATTGAGATTGTGCCCTGTATAGGAGTTGGAGTCCAGGCGTTGCTGGATTACCCCCAAAAATGTCCCCAGAAATCAGGTCAGACTCCCCAAGATTGCTTATTTCCGATGTTTCTATGCTATCAAAAACGGACAGGCATCTAAGGACACCTATTGAATGCCCCGTTCCTGCAACATGTTGCTACACTCTGCACCACGCTACCCACACGTGGAGGACAGGAGAGTGAACAGAGACAGCCAGCGCGCGGGTCTGCTCTCTCAGAACTGAGAGTACCCTTCATACTTCCTATGTGATGCCCTACTCCTGGGATAGACACCAGAACGGGGATTATATTAAAAAATGTTATATGAAGTTTACTTAATTTATTTATTGTGCTAATACATATCTATCTCTATCTTGGTGCGCTTTTGTGTTTTTTCTTGTTTTGCTGATATTGGTATCACCACGGGGTTCGGGGAGACCACCAGTTGGAGGTGGGGGAGACACCTAATAAACACAGAAGCAGCAAAGAACTGAAGAGGACCCAAACACTCCGAAGTTTAAAAGAGCCAGGAGCGCGGAACCTGAACTTTTCTTCAGAATCCCCCACGATACATATAGGCACAATGCTCCGGTCCCAAAATCTGCCTTGAAAACGGGATGGGTGTATCGATGGAAACGGTAATTAAAGGGTTTATTAAAGGGTTCCCTAGTATAAGGTGGGATGCCAGCAGTTTAATGCCCAAGGTCACCCGAACTGGTATAGGGGTTTCGGGGTATCCAACCAGACCTAAGGTTGAGAGGTGTTTTAGAATATGTCGGTTGAGCGTGTGTTGAGGGATATGGTAGAGTGGGAATAAAAAGTGAAGGATTTCATTTCTTATCCCTCATAACTAACAATACGTAGGAACGTTAAAGTGTGTAAAGCATATTTTATTGACCAGGTATGTTAACGGATAAATGCTTGTGCATGGAATAATGAGCTGGGGACTTCCAGGTCCACGTTTCTGAGCGACCAAGGCTACCAAGCTTCGGTGCCATCAAGTTGCTCGGCTCCCGGACATGAAAGCCTAAAGGTTTGCCAGGTGTGAAAGGACATTTGGGGCAGCGGATTTAGCATCAAGTAATCACATCTGGGATATGGAAGTCATCGGACCACAATTTGCCCCAAGTCAAGTCTATGTGGAGCCTAACTATGCGGGTGGAAGGTTGGGGCATGCCCTTGTGCACGAATTTGAATCCACGCGTAGACCAAGCTTAGATACATCTGCAGCCTCTGATATGATTGGTAGGATTCTTACAAACAGATCGCATGGCTGTAGTATTTTCATGAAGAACTCTGACATACTATAAGAAACCCGTCAGCCAATCCAGAGGAGAAGATTCTAAGCGCCAGAACAGCAGCAGCAAATTCAAATGTCAAAAAGTTCTTCTTGGAGAAAATATCAGTGGGACGGCTTAGAAATTCATGTCAAATTTGGTTTTCTAAATCCCACTTTTCGGGGGCCATTGGTTATGGAGATAGAACGTGCTGGGGATTGGCAAGCTGAAACAGTTCTAGTTCTAGGACATTGGGACTAAGGTCTCTATGAAGAGTAGAGCATAAAGGCTTTGGTTTTTTTTTTTAAATTTTTTGCCCCTCCCGGATCAGGAAGCGACGATAATTGCGGAATTATCGGCAACTTTCTTCCCGATAAAAAACATATCGAACCCATCCGGGACGATAAGCACTTATCACACTTTGTGAAACCGGCTTGAATTCAGGTAGCCCCGATCAGCTCTTCGGTGCTGATCGGCACTCAAAGAATGGGAGAAGAGTTTACGGGGAATCTAGCCCGCCAACTAAAGTTGGCAAGATGGTGGAAGGAGAAGCACGGCGAAGGGGCGACATAGAAAAAAATCAGCCCTTTTCCTGCCTGTGATTGATTGTGCCGGGGTTCTCCGGAGCTGATACCAGCACCGGAGCCCACCCCCCGGCTTTTTTAATTTTAAAAGCCTATATGGCGTCTCATTTTGAATTTTGAAGCCAGACGCAGAGGAGGAAGACCTCAACTGACGAAAGAAGAACCAGGCGTGGCCGACGACGGGAAGAGACCCCGGAAAGAAGATAGAAGAAAGGGATAAAAAACACAGATGAAGTGGATATTATTACAAATAGAAGCCCCGTGGAGTGATTTGGAATTTTATTTTTATGGGTTCACACTGTGCCTGGTGGTTTGTACGTGAGTAACCAGTTCAAAAGGGTAGGAGTCGGTGGGGGCAAGTTAATGGTAGTGCTAAAGAAAAAGAAATGGATTTTATTTAACTTTTCATTTTTTTAAAAAGCTTTTTTTACATGTGTATTTTTTTTTGTGTGGTTTCATTTATTGCCAATGTTATGTAGTATGGATGTTAGACGAGATATATACATACTGTTACAGGGTAAGACATGCTGTTGTTTTTAAACGCTGATTGATGTGTTTTAAATTAATTTGTCTATGCTGCTATGCTTTATGTGTGTTTAAAGTATTTTACAATTAGATAGATGTAATTGTTGATATTGTATGGTGTTTGTGTTCCTTGAGGTCGGGTTAGGTTTCGCCTTTGTTTAAATTGTGGGTTTTTGCTTGGGAGTACATATATTGTTATGGGCTCAAAATTGGTATTAAAGGCCTTGAATTGTTTATTGGTTTTAATTGTTAGGGATGGAATTGTAAAAGGTTTAGGGGATGTCATTAATGAATGGTAATTGATTTCTGTTTACTGGATTGGATAAAATTAGGTATTACTTGTTGAGGGATTTGTATTTTGCTTGCCATGTATTGACCCAATGTTATTGTTAAATCATTTGCAGAATGTATATGCTGCATAGATGTATGCATCATACTGACCAACCGACACACTTATTTCGAGCGGCAAATAAAACCCGGTTTACCTGGAAAGATACCGGAATGCGCGCCCTGCACCTCTGGACAAGCCCGTTGCGTTTGCTTCCCAGCCTGGTTCATGCCTGGCTGATAGGGCGGCTGATCTGTTAAATGATAATGATTGGATTAAATAGGCTGTCAATGCTTCGCGTGTCTCAGATGGCATACAAATTCATTGAATTGTAATGACAGTAATATATATATGATACTGGTGCAGTCTGCAGCCAGCGGAGGAATAAAATGCTTTCATCCCTGACTGGAAAATAACACAATTGCACTCGGGCAAAAGCAAAACAGTGCACAAACCTCAAATACACCCAGGTGGTATACCCGAGTCTCGTTTGGACTACCGAGCTCGAATAATATAAAGTGTGTCGCCAAGTGTATATGCAATGTAAATGCAATGTGTTGATTGGCATACGAGGTATTTGATTGGCATTTGATGATTGTGATTTGTAAGAGTTCAGTTAGGATTATGAAAGAAATAATGTATGTAGTTGTGTCTTTATGGAGAATTTGGTATTTTGATCACCCTTCTACAGGTATGTGTATATTGGTTCATCCTGTGTGGTGAGATATAGATATATATATATTATATGTTCTATGATCTATAGAGATATTATATGAGAGAGAGATAGAATATATATATATAATTATATAGATATATCTCGGAAGACCCCTGACATGTACACTATCAGTTAAAAGTGTGTTTCTAAATAATTTTTTTTTTTGCCGATGTTTGCGCTGAGCAGCGGCTTGCCTCTATTGCTGCAAAAATCCTATCGGCACAAAAGGACTATAGGAAGGAGTAGAGGGTAGCAAGGAGGCCGATTGTGTTGTCTCTGTTTTGATCGACCAAAGGCCCCTAATCGGCAGTTTTGCTTTTCGCAGTAGTTGATTCGGCAGGGAGCGGCATGGATTGGCCCTCCTTACTTGAAATACTGCGAGGGCAAATCGCCAAAAAAAGGCCTATCAGCAACACTTGACGAAGAGATTTTATGGGGCTTACTGCATGAGGCCCCTAACTCCCGGTCAAGGGAGTTTCAGCATCTCAGAAGCAAAGAGAATTGTGGCCGTCAGGAACTTCATTCGCGATTTGAGTTCCATGACATTTTTTTTTTTTCGGGGTCAAGTCACGGCCAACCTAAAGACTTGTTAGGTTGCTATTACTTATAGGTTGTTTTGTAGCCCCAGACCCCTACAGTAAGTGTATTTCTTCGGTATTGTGAAATCATTGTGGTGTAGTTGAGCCAAGGCAAAAAAAATTAAAATTTGTTTCCTTGTGTGTCAGAGGAACCGGATTTCCCGGGTAAATTAAACAAAAAATGTGTAAAAATTACCTGGTCGCCCACTGACACTGGCAAATTCATGGTTTGTTCAACACTCAATTGTGCACTTGTTATGGAACTCTGTTGTTCGATGTTGATGCTTGCTAGGGGTAGTAGGGTGTAGGGTAGAGGAACAGATTGGGGGTATATTGCCACTGTATAGAATGAACTTTGCACAATAATCTAATAAAGGACCTTGCATAATAGAATGAAGCGATGTCCAAATGGCAGCTCGGGACCGGAAGACTGGGCGGCAACCTTGTCTGGGGAAGTGCTCAATCAAAATCTCCATGAGGCGAATAATATTATGGTTGCTAACTAATACTTCCGGAAAACTAGGCATAGTGGGATACAATACAGTACTCACAATGCATTAAAACTACCCGGTATATCAAATCCTTGAGTAATCATCCTCCTTAGAGAGAGAAACATGCCTAACGATCTGAGCATGTCCTCTCTCTACAACCTGAGCACGAGAAAAATCCAGTTTACCACAATGCTACTGCTGGCGAAACGGGCTTAGATGTTTAGCACAAAATACAAAACTATTTTAGGATCACATAAGGAAACCCTAGAAGGGAAAATGAGTCAGTTACTATTATATGTTTCATGCCTTGCTTGGTGCTTACAACAATTTGAGGAAACAGTTTAGCACCATTTTTAAAGCAGTGCACCGCTGGTTTGCCTGTGGATGTATTGAGCTATTGCATGAATTTGTGATTTGGCAGGAGCACACTGATGGGACAGCCTATTTTCAAGGATTCAAGAGGACTTAAGTGAGGACGTGAAAGAACTGGCCGGTTCCGGCTGATCACAGGAAAATGAATGTGTCATGTTCATACCGAAGCCAACGGAACTGTACTATATGCATTCAATACACCTTCCAGTGATCTGTGACACAACAGGGTAAATACATCATGTTGATTTATCCACTTGGGTAGTGTTTTGAAGTCAAGTTAACCTGTCTAGTATTTTTATAAAGTTTATACACGTGCGGGGATGCTTTATTGTATCGAGGATAATGGACTATGTATTTCCCTTTTTTTATATACTATATTGTATTCTGTTTTGGTGTATTCAATAAGACATATCTGGCATAACGAAGATGCTTGTGGGCCATTCAACGTGAATGAGCTACTGTTTAATGAATATGCCTATATAAAATTACTTATTGCCAACTTGATTTAACTGTAGTCTACGGTCCTGGCTTCCAGTGAGCTAGAACTGTTCTGGGAGCAGACTCAGCTGTGAACACTGAAACTGATTCACAAGCTTCAATCCATCTTTGAACTCTACTCAGGCTGCGGGAAGTCCCAAAAGGCTGCCTATTTGCTATGCATTAGACCTTGCTTAGTAGTATTCCCATGCAGCTAAGGCTTTATACAAGTACTCATGTACTGGGCTGCTACAGTCAACCTTTTAAGTTTGCCTCTTTGTTTCATATGCTGAAGGAAAGTATTTAGCGTAAAGTGTACTACATTGGCTAAATAAAAGGCAAAACTTCCAGCCAGGGATGTATTTGTGTTTATAAGTTCTCTGGTTAAAGTATGTTTGGCAGCAATAAAGCTGATCTGATTAGAGCTGATGATTGTTAAGCTTAGACTGTGTGAGGGTCTGCATCGAAAAACACAAGCCCAATTCAGATACTGAAATAGAAACAGGGAAAAACTCCCAGGGGCGCTACCGATGGAATAAATAAGGAGTTGGAATGGGTATAACATCCACCTTGAGAGTGGGAAAAGTGTCCCTATGTTGCTGTTCATCAGCCGGATCATAACCCCAAAGGAGGGATTCTACCCAGGATCGTCAAAAGATAGAGGAAACAGAAAAAAGTGGGGGATGTGGGGAGCAAGGTGGAATGAGCCTATATAGTCTGAACTCAGATATGTGAGACTCTGAGCTGTGGTGTGGGTGTTTCGTAAATCTACTAGTATAATTCTCAAAAACAACCCGGCTTGATGCCAAATGCTGTGCATCAAGTATCTTTAGTCATGTTCTTTTTCTTAGGGATCTCGTCTGTTGCTTTTCGTTCTTCACCAACGAAGAGGAAAAGCACAGAGAGGATCCCTCAAGAAAGAAAGAAAAGAACATTGGAGTAAGATAGATACCTTGATGCACAGCATTTGCACAAGGCCAGTTGTGAGGTTTAGATTATATAATAGATTTACATCCACCCACACCAACAGATCACTCAGAGTCTAACATATATGAGTTCAAGGCTATATACCTTCCACCTGCTGCTCCCCCATCCCCCCTTTTTATGTTCAAAGTCAGAGCACTCGCTGTATTTTTAATTCGGTAGTAGTTGGTGGGATCAAGCACTCCTGATGGTAAAGGGTAACCCAACAATATTTCACCTTTTAAAGGCTACTATCGATGGGGAACTCACCTTTGGCGAAAAACCCAACCAAAGGGTCCGTCTTTCGCCCACCCCATTCCCCACCTTCCCACCTTTCCCCCTACCACTCCTTTTCCCTCGCCCACATGTGGGCATCATGGACACACTTTTTTTAGGCACCTAATGAGGCCTGGGAAACCATAAGCAGCAAAGACGCACAAGAGGTGCAACTGCAGGCAAAAACCACAAACAGACGCAATAAAAACAGATCAAGCAGGTTTGTACCAGCAGTTTAAAGCTCACAGGCTAATAAGAGAGTGAGAGTATGTTCCTACTGCTGTGATACGGCAGATCTGAAGGAAACTTCTGTTAGTTAGAAGTTTTCCGCTGGTTATTTGATCCTTGAAAATGCAGCAATGACCTCAGGAAAAAGGGGCGGTAGGTCTATCCTATAATTGCTAAAAAGGAAGGAGAAAAAAAACGCTAAGTGAATCATGACACAATGGCAGAAAAGGTTTCCACATTAAAAGTGATATGCTAGACTCAACAAGTTGTTAATACGTCGGTGCCAGTTTAGTGTTTTTTTTTAGTAATCTACAGTGGCAGTTCCCATTCGGACCGGGGCGGGTCCATGCATGCAAATATATGATCTTGTACACCTACAGTTAGTAGTCTAGGGTTTTAACTAGAAGTTAACTTTAAATCGCCGTCTCGCAGTAAGGTAGGAGAGGAAGGTACTTTTTGGGTTAGTGCGGTAATGTAATGGTTAATTGGGGCGAATCTGCGATTTACAAGTAATTTACTTGTTACACCCGAAACTCCAGAATCTCTCAAGGGGTTCAGCATCTGTAACGGTCTTACCACAAAATGGATTGGAACAAAAAGGCCGAGGTGCGGATTGGACAAACACCACACCTGAAACGTGCAGTCGATGTGATTGCAGACTGCCTCGTTAGTGTGCAGTTTGGGTTTCTTGTTCAGTTAGCCGGGTCAGGATTCGGAGACGGCAAGGAGTTGTAGGATACTGCCGTGGTTGTTGTTGGGGTAGGAGAATGGAGGAAATTATGTGTAAGTGTCATTAGCAGAGATCGAGGTTGTAGAGACGTTTTGTTAGTGTTGTTAGAAGAGGAGAGAGGTAGAGAGGGTTTGCCAGCGTAGAGAGTGGTCAATATCCAAGCTGTAGTTAGGTGATAACTGGAAACCAAAAACAGACAAAGCAAGGCACGGCACTAGTGGAGAGCTTGGCGGACAGCAACATCGTCACGAAGTCAGGCCACTAGGCTCTCAACGATTTTCAGAAGGAATTGATGTAGCTTATAAAGGAGGAGCAGCCAATCAGAGGAACACAACTGTACACGCAGGCATTGATGTCAGCCACCAGCTGTATCTGACTCTGCAATATAAATTGGAGGGGAAAGCTTCGCCCAATCCTGAGATCACGGGAGATATCAACAGGAAATGTCACGGGGGATGGGCATGGAAGCTTGCACCCGATCCTCCCAACCAGCACTTATAATTTTTCTATGTGAAACGGGGGTTTTCTCTATAGGAGTTTTACTCCTATAGTTGTTGGGTTATAATACTTCCTTAGGTTTACATGATGTTATATCTTTTGATTAGACGAGGGATTGTTCGTTGTTTAGTTTTATTGCAGAGAGTTTTCAATACATTTTATAATACATATTTTTGGCAAGCTTCAATGTGTGAATGGGCGACGGCCGATCGTTGAGTTTACGTGACTGAGTATCGTCCCCCTGACCTTTTAATTATGTACTTCTCTTGGACATTCGCTCTTACCAAGGTAGTAACGACCCCGGATAAGACGACATCACAATCCTAGTTGTTTCGCGCTACATCTTCACTCCAGATAATAATTTTATTAAAGGAAAGTGTTTCCATTTTTTATTCAACTTCGAGGCCAAACAATTGCAGGCAAATTGAGTGCTAGAGTAATAACTTTTGCTAATATTGAATCAGTTCTTATGCCAGGGAAGTATGCAATTTCAGGACATGTGATGAGCCCCCATGGCCTGATCTCATACAAGTTCACCAAAACCCACTGCAGAATCACCAATGACGCAGACGGAGGGGTCCACGTTGAACCCCTACCCATATTTTGACGCCTGCGTGCTCCATGGCAATGGGCAACAATGACGATGCGTTGCCATCGTGTGTAGACGCTCCCCCGTGGACTGAGGCCAGGTAAGTAAATTACAGACGGCCTCTGTATTCAGACAATGTCCGCTTGCATTTAAAAAAATTTATTTCTCCCTGATAGTTTAATTTAACCATGCACACAAGCCATAGGACCAATTGTAATGGAAGTGTGGCTTTGGGGGAGCTTTTAAAATTTCTAGATAAAAAAAGACACTTATCTGTACCATGCATTTGAATTCTCCAGAATACAACAAACAAAAACAATGACATTGAGATTGCTGCTAAGAAAAGCCACACCTGGGGGTCACTGGGACATAATGATGTCTATATCACTTTGGAATGGGAGTTTTTGTTTTTTCGCAGTACGGTCCTTTAACGTTCCACCACAGATATAACAGTAGTTAAAATATATTTTGTGTGTCTGTATTCTCTCCCTTTTTCAGTAAAAGAATTAGTGCTCCCTACGGTATTAGACCAATTGCCGAAAGGTATGTAAAATATAGAACATTGTTTTATGTCTTGTGACCGTTGGATATTTCACAGCAAAATGCTATATACTAAAAACTCTGACGACCCCATCAGGACAATTTATTGAAAATGCTGAAGGATCCTTTGCTACTGAGACATTTTGTCTGGATTTTACATAAATAACTATGTTGTATTACGTTGGATAATTTTAACAACATTGATTTTTGTTTAACGATTTAAATAAAAGTTTAAAACGGGAAAGATAGGATTTTGCGGGCACAAGAGTTTAAATTTTATTATGTTGCTCCAGTGATATCATGTAAGTTGCGACAGAGAATTTTTGCCTATATCGAGGCAGGCGGGTATGACGGACATAGATTTCCGTTTAACCGACCGTAGCGGTATTAACTGCTACGGTCGTGAAGGGGTTAAGTGCACCCGCTACCCCCCCGCAAGCCCTAAACAACCACCATTGGGGCTAATACCCCCTTCACCCACCCCCGCTACCCACAATAAAAAAAATTCACACACAGCAGCAGCACCCATTAATAAATCAAATTAAATAATAATACTTATATAATAAATACCTTTAAAATACCATTTTAATTGATAGTGTAGATGTGCAGGGGTCTCCGGAGCTGAACCACTGTGGTTTTAGGTCCGGGGACCCACTGCTCCCCAGATACAGGCCCCTTTAGGGGGTGCCGGTATCCCTCTGCTTGGGTTACAGGCCGCGGTCACGTGATCGGGCCCTTTAAATGCAGAGGGATACCGGCACCTCATAAAGGGGCTGATCTTGGGAGCAGGGGTCCACCGACCTGAAACCAACGCAGTTCACTCCGGAGACCCCCTGCACATCTACACTATCAATAAAAATGTATTTCAAATGTATTTATTTATAGTCATTTATTTATTTATTTAGATTTATTTATTTCTTTTTTGGCGGCTGCTGTGTGTGAGTTTTTTTTAATTGTGGGTAGCGGGGGTGGGTGAAGGGGGTATTAGCCCCAACGGTGCTTGTTTAGGGCTTGCGTGGGGGTAGCAGGAGGGGGATGGCTTAACCCCTTCATGACCATAGCGGTATTAACTGCTACAGTCGTGAAGGGGTTAAGTGCACCCGCAACCCCCCGCAAGTCCTAAACTCACACCAAGGGCCAAATACCCCCTTCACCCACCCCTGCTACCCACAATAAAGCGGACACGGTGAGTTAACCCCTTCATTGCCTTAGCGGCTATCCGCTATGGTAATGAAGCAGCATTTCTGTATTTTTAATAATATTGTGCAGGAGCAGGGGGTCCCCTGAGCATTAATTTCTGGCTCAGGGAACCCCCTGTTCACTGTACAATATTATTAAAATACAGAAATGCTGCTTCATTTACCGTAGCAATAAGCCGCTAAGGTAAGGAACGTTGTTTTATTTATATATGTTTTTTATTATACTGTACATTTGCAGAGGTCTCCGGACTGAACGCAGCGTTGGTTTCAGGTCCGGGACCCCCGCTCCCCGAGATACAGGCCCCTTTAGGGGGTGCCGGTATCCCTCTGCTTGGGTTCAGCCGCGGTCACGTGTCGGGCCCTTTAAACGCAGAGGGATACCGGCACCTCATAAAGGGGGCTGTTCTCGGGTGCGGGGGCCCCCGACCTGAAACCAATGCGGTTCAGGTCCGGAGACTCCCTGCACATCTAACACTATCAATAAAAAGTGTATTTTTAAATCATTTTTAATGTGCCGATGTTTGCGCAGAGAGAGCAGCGGTTCTCTCTCTGCTGCAAACACATCTCGCCAGGGGACGGCCTATAGTATCATTGATGTGCATATACAGTACTGTATGTGTATGTTAGGGGTTTTAGGGGTTGTTGTTATACAGTATATACTGTATATATACAGTATATACTGCATTATAATTCATGAATTTTTCGGCTTCAAAGACAACAGCTCGCAAACGCCCCCATGCGTTTTTACACGGCATTGCAGTATTGCAGCCAGCCGGAATAAAATGCTTAAATCACAGCCGAGAATATAACGATATATACCCGGGGAGAAAATGATACAAAACCGCACATCACCGGGATACTCTGAAATTCGCGGAGCTAGCCAAGTAAGTATAAAGTTGGTCGCCAGTGTAAATACTGAAAGCCAAAAGATTGAATTAATACACCAAGAGAAGGGGTGTAGAGTCAGAAGAGCAGAGGACCAAGGGCAGATCCTTGTGGGACCCAAACAGAAAGAGGGAATGAGTAGGAGGAGACACCAGAGAAAGAAATACTGAAAAAGCAGTTTGATAGGTAGGACTTGAGCCAGGAAAGGGCTGCGTCACAGAGGCCAATGGAGTGAGAGTGTGCAGGAGAAGAGGGTAGGTCAGCAGAGAGATCCAGGACTATTAGTAAGGATAATAGACCCTAAGATTTACATTAGCTGTGAGTAGATCATTGGCCACCTTTGTTAGTGCTGTTTAGCGGAAGGAAGAGGACAGAAGCTATATGGCAAAGAGTCATACAAGGAGTTGGAGAAGAGAAAGTAAGTAAAGCGACTGTACATAAGATGCTCAAGTAGCTTGGAGGTAAAGGGGAGAAGAGTGATAGGGCATTAGTAAGAGGAGGAGGCTGGGTTAAAAGAGTGTTTCTTTAGAATGGGTGTGATGAGTGCATCTTTAAAGGACGATGGGAATGAGATAGAGATAAAAAAGAGGTTTAAAAGGTGAGTTCGTGTTGGGCTTAGTGTGCCATGGAGGGAGCAGAGGAGATGTAAGGGAATAGGATTAAGGGGGCAGGATGTAGCGTGAGACGATTTGAGGAGAAGAGAGACCTCATCTTCAGTCACAGGGGAAAATTAGTTGAGGGTGGATTTAGGTGTGCAAACAAAAGGTGTAGGTGGTATGTGTGGAGTCTGACATGAAGAGATGTAAGTCTGATTAACTCAATATTATCTGTGAAGTAGGTGGCAAAGGTCTTGGGCTATGAGTCCAGAAGGGGGAGCAGGTACAGTTGGGCAGAGAAGAGAGTTAAAGGTGCTGAATAGGCTTTGAAAGTTAGAGGAGAGAGTTACTATGAATACTGTACATAAAATTATGTGTACTTGGAAAGAACAAGGGCAGTGTTATTGGAGGAGAGTATGAATTTATAGTGGTGGAAATCGTATTTAGAGCGTGATTTCCTACAGAAACATTCAGCAGTGCATGAACATTTTTGGAGGTAGTGGGTAAAGTTTGTGTGCCACGGTTGTGTCTTTAATTGTCAGGAAACGGTAAAGCATACTGCATCTGTACTTGCATGTTGAAGTAGGGGTTGTGAAGAGTGCCGACTAGAGATGGGCAAATATTGTTTGCAGATTTGGATTCACCTTGAATATGCCGGTTCCTTTGGTCCGCAGATTTCCGTGGATCAGCATCAAAAAGGGTGAACCACTTTTCTGGGTTTATTCTGATCACTGACAATGGACATGGAGGATTAATAATCTGTGGTTTTATTATTAAAAATCCACAGAAGCGGGTCTCTCTTTTCCTCTCCGTGGATAAATCCATGTGTGGATTATTTAAAATGCGGCAATGGATTATGGAATCTGTGTGTCGATTGTATCCAATGACAGTTTTGAATTAATCCATACAGATTTCATTTTGAATAATCCGTCAATGGATTTAACACTGCAGAATGGATTTTTCATGGAAAGCCTGGGAAATTCTGGGGAAATGATTTTTACAGTTCCGCGCATCCCAAGAGCTGAGGGTAGAGTAAGGATAAAGGTAAAATGGTTATAATCAGAGAGAGGGTGGAATTATTTGAGGTGTTAGAGACTGAAC
Source organism: Ascaphus truei (assembly GCA_036426205.1). Taxonomy (NCBI): domain Eukaryota; kingdom Metazoa; phylum Chordata; class Amphibia; order Anura; family Ascaphidae; genus Ascaphus; species Ascaphus truei. The sequence goes on along the minus strand of WSYH01000246.1, from coordinate 207,220 downwards.
AGAAACATTTGAAAATCAGGTGAAGGGAGCATCGATTGCAGAGAGAAGGATAGAAGGTTCACTGGGAGAGACCAAATGAGGAGGTTATGTAAAGAAAATGGATGGCTGAAGTGGCACTGAGTTTGTCAATAAGCATGTTAAAGTCTCCAAGGATGACAGTAGATGTATCAGAAGAGAGGCAGTGAGAAAGCCAGGTGGCAAAGTTGTCAAGAAATTAAGAGGTTATTCAAGACAGGCGGTAGATGTTAGCAACATGGAAGGAAATGGGGGAAAATAGACAGTGTGGACTTTGAAGGAGGCGAAAGTTAGGGAGGTAATGATGATATGAAGTGAAATGTGCAGCATGGGGCAAGTAGATTCCTACTCCTCTGCCCTGTCTATTCCCTAGTCTGGGCTAAAGGATAAGAAAAAGACCACCATAAAAGAAAACAGTAGGGGATGGGGTCTGAGAGGGTGAGGCAGGTTTCATTATTGACAGGATTTTGAGAGCGTTGCAAATTAATAAGTCATGAATAGCTGTTAATGTATTGCAGACAGATAATGTTTTCCAAAGGGCACAGGAAAAATTAAAAAAAATGAGAGATCAAATGTGGATGAGGTTAAATTGATTAGCACTGCATGGTGAAAGGGGGCTGAAGTCATTACAATAGGCCCAGGCCTAGGGCGGCAAAATATGGGGTGTTAAATATTCTGTTTTTACTTTTTTTTCTCCTTTTTTTTCCCCCATCTACAGAGGCCCCCAAAAAATTGGATTGTGGATGTACCATGTGATGCTTTTCCTTTTTTAGAGTGATGTGACATCATCAAAAAGGGAGGGAAGTCAGCCAATCAGGTAGCATGCTTCCCTCCCTTTTTGATGATGTTGCATCACTCCAAAAAGGAAACGCATCACATGGTACGTCCACAAATCAAATTGGTGGGTGTACCATGTGATGGCTTCCATTTTTGTGATTGCTGAAGTGACGTCATCTTAATGAGAGGGATGCATAAGATACGTGATTGGCTGGCTGGCTTCCCTCCCTTTAAGATGATGTCACAATATAAAAAAAAAGTGAAAGCCATCACATGGTCCTTCCACCAATCAGATTGGTGGATGTACCATTTGTCAGTCAAATGTGACGTCACAGGCCTTATACATTATGTCTTTTACGTCTCATTTTATCCCAAGAAGCTATCAAATCAACATCTCCTGCAGCTGTTGGAGACGAAAGAAGAGAAGAAAGAAGGAAGAAGGAAGAACTAAGAAATACTCAATGGAGATGCCTCTTCAAGAAACTGAGGATCATTGACTTCTGTGCATCATGCTTCTGAGGATCATTGCATTGCGGGGCAAGAGTTGGTGCTGCTGTTGGATGAGAAGGATGAATGTTCATCCCAGCAAAGGTAAGAAACACATTGATTGTGTTTTATTTATATTTTATTTTTTTAGGATGCCCTTTGACTGGCAATGTGTTTATCTATGCCCCTGTCAGGGTATAGATAAGCACATTGACAATCAATAAATGTTTTGGAAAATGTTTGTTTTTATTTCAATATAATGTATTTTATTTGGTGTTTTTTGGGGGGGGGGGTTGTCCATTTATTGCCATTGTAGTAATCAATGCCCATATTATGGGCATGGATTACCACAGTGACAATCAATGGGTTTATTGGCTACTGTGTAATGTATTGTAATGTTATGTAAATTTTATTTTATTGTGTTTTTTTTTTATTTTGAAAACAAATGGGAAAACAGACTATAAGCCGTTTTTGGCTACTAGTGCTTTTGCCCATTTGTATGTGTGGTTATGGGGATAGACAGGGTGGGGGGTGGGGGAAGTTGCCCCAGGGAGAGTGGTTAGGCCTCCTGGGTGGTTAGCGGGTATGATTAACCCCTTAATTACAATAGCAGTTAATAAGTTAATTAATGGGTTAGTGGCCAGCAGTCATTTTTTCAATTTTAATGTTGCTGCCCATGGAAGACGCAGAGGACAGAGATGAGGATGAGGGCAGCCTTCATCCTGGCAAATGTAAGTACAACTTTAATTTACTATATGCTGACTGGGTAATGTTTTATTTTTAATGGGAAAATGCCCTGTTATCCAGATCTGGATAATAGGGATTTTGCTCATTACTGTACTGTATGTGCTGGGTGGGGTTGTTAGGGGTAATGGGGATGGGTAGTACGGGATCCAATCATTGCTAACAGGGTTATCTTTGCTCCAATTGAGGGCATAGGTAACCCCACTGACAATCATTGAGTGTATTGGAGAGTATTGGTTGTTGTTTTGTATTTTAATGTTCATTGGGGGTAGAGTGGGTAAGTGAATGGGGTAGTTGCCCCGGGGTGGGTGGTTAGGCCTCTTAGGTGGGTAGCGGGAGGGGTTAACCCATTCATTACCTTAGTGTAGTAACCAGCATCCTTCCTTGTAGGACTAACCACCCACCCTGTGGCAACTACACACTTCACCCACACCCTCTGCCCCAAACAAACCAGGTACTCTGTTTAACCCCTTCATTACCTTAGCCAGCCACAAAGGAAATGAAGCTGCTTTTATTTTATTTTAATAACACAGTTTTAAGCAGGGCATCTCCGGAGCTGAACCGCATTAATTTCAGCCTCTGGGACCCCCTGCTTTCCTAGTTACAGGCCCCAGTATGGTGGTTTTAATATAGGCTTTGAGTGGGGTTAATTTATATGTGACTGAATTTCACTAAGTAGATATTACCTCCCAGATAACAATTCTGTGAGTTTTATCAGATTAAAGTTTTAATCATTTTTAACCCTGCGAATATCTAAGATTATTAAGATGAACCTACAGGATATACTGGTACCAGAGGAGAGCTAATAAAAAACCCAGGAAACAGATTTCCACTGTACTATGGGACCAGCAATTATACCTGATAGATGCACACTCGTTAATTGGCAGTTAAAGTATTCCTGAGAAAATCAAATTCCTTATAATATTTTATAAACAGTAATCCAAGAATCCAAATAAACAATGTATGGATATATTGGTACAATATTATGTATGCCATTCTTTCAAATGTTCTTTCAAATGTTGGTCCCTGCAGTTTGTATGTTGTTATATGTTTCTATGCACTGTTGATTGATCTTATTAATTGAGAAGTGACCAGAGGACAAAAAAGGGGTTAATACTGTAACCCTTGAGGGGCTATAAATAAACTCCTCCTGACTAATCAGACAATGAACCCTGAGAAAGCAACCAGTAGTCATTATGAAACTCATATGGTGAAGTTGTTACTTTTTGGTGTCTGCAAGAACACCACAGGCTGGAGGGATGCTGACCTGAGTTCCCGTAGAGATTCTGTAACATCATTGGTAAGTGCGAGAAAGACATGAGCGATTCACGGCATCCCACTGCAAGGGTGAAGAGGTGGAGAAGGAACGCTGCCTGGATCTGATTCAAGCCACCTGGGACTCTGCCCTATAGCTGTGGCATGCAGCTTCATCATCTTTAAGCCCAAAAGAAAGTCTAATTCGTGAGTCTGATATCTGTTTTTAACATTTTTTTTTAAAGTAAAAATCATAACGTACAGTATGGCACTTGATTTCATTCTATTTCCTGTCTATGTGGGGGGCGATTCTGCAAGCGATATCCAAATACGCTGTATCTGAGCCAAAATGAGAGGAGATAGTGGAAGAACTCTAAATATTTCAACACATTGGTTGAAAGACATTAAATGATCAAATGCAGAAAAAGGACAAGCTCTGCAATGTTGCACTCACGATCACTCATCTGGGGTCATTTTGCGCCAAGGAGAACTACCAATGTCCATGCCCCTTAAGAACAAACTGATTGAATGGTGTTAATTGTCAGAGAGCATAAAAATGAGAAAAAGAAATGGCAGTGCACTAATAATGTACCTGTTTTTGCAAAATGCTAGCGGCAGACCGCTCCAATGGAGCTTTAAACCTTGTCAAATTGCAGATCGAGCCCACTTTTCTTCCATTTCCATCAGCAGTGGGGGTAGTAGGGGCAAAAGGGGCAGTAGAGGCAGTGGGGATCATATGATCGCTTCAGAAGCAATCATATGTCCGAAAATGCTAAAGGTCTCATGTAACAATGGTGACATCGAACCATTGGCACTGAAAATGTTAAACAAGTAAAAGTATTTTTTTGCATTATTTCTCACACATACTAGAATGTATGTGTAGGAATGGATAGGCCAATGTTTTTTGCGTATTTGGATCCGCCTCGTATCCTTTGGTCCATTGATTTCCGCGGATCAGTCTCAAGAGGCCAATGCGTTTTTTTCCCTATCGCTGACAATCTGCATAATGATTTAATAATTTGAACCAAAAACTGTAAATTGCATAATCCGTGATAAGCAGATGACAAGGAGGAACCAAGGAGTATAAATAGAGGTGCAGCCTCAAAAAAGCTGAAGCCATTTGTTGCAGGGTTTAGCTGTGGGTTGGATAGGCTGTGTGTTACTGTTGTACTATTATATCTTAAAAATGAATACGTTATTTATTTAATAATAGTTTTTACATGAACCTGCTGTGATTGAATGGACTTTTATTGAAGTGGGCTCACTGGCCCTCATGCGGCACATGTTTCTGTGATTGCAGTATATTATCTTGATATATAGAGCAGCAGTTATTATTACCATGAAAATGAATCTCAAGAATAATTATTCGTCTTCCAGAATAGTTTAATTGTAACACAGTCAGGGATAATATATCCAGTGTTGCACTGCAGCTTTATTTTCTATCATAATACTGATGAAGGGTGTGGCTTTAATGCTTAGTTACACTAATAAAAAATTAGAAGGAGTGGAAGGTAGAGCACTGCAATTGTAAGCAAGGGCTGGAGGCACAAAACGTTTAACTATTTATAGGGCATATATGTCAAAAATGAAGACACACATCTAAAATACTCCAGGTCTATACACATTCAGTGTCAAAACATGTTTTACTCCATCACGAATCTGACCCCAAATATTTAAAATATATAGGTATTGAGCAAGTATCCATAGATTGGAGAGGGGGCAACCGTTTAATCCAACTAGCTAGAAGAGAAACATTCTGAATTCACAGATTACAAACATTAGTGCCCAAGGGATTAAATGTCGATATAGACATTGGTGCTTTTTAAAAAGAATTTAATTTTATATGTTTATTCATTATTCTCTCTCTTGCTCTTTTAGGCATATGCCCCCTATATTTTTATGCATGCTCCGTTTTTAAATATATTTTTGACATATATATTCTATATTTTAAATCCTAATTAAGAAATTTATAAAAATAATTATGCTTGCTAGGTGTTTTATATCACAGTATTTTGCATAAGCTAGTACCTCCAAAATATTTTGGGGGGATGTTAATATGTATTGAGTGATATCCATTGATTATGCGTTCTATTATTCAATTGACTTTATGGCGTATATATATCAGCATAGACCGTCACCAAATAAATCATGACACGGTGTAATATGTCATGTGTTGTTGTTCATCTGAGGTTGTATTTACCTAATTTTAAGACCTGCTAAGGAACTGCTAAGATGATTGTTATTATGTCCTGATATGTAAAACCATTGAATTCAAAGTGGGTGTACTTTCTTTTTCACAAAACTGTACATATTTCTCCAGGGTTTACAGTCCGTTAGGGGTGAGGGAATCCATCATACCTGACCCGGCCTGATTCGACACAGTTCCACTGAGATACCCCTGGCAACCATTGTACCCATGCATCGGAGCCACTAATTGATTTATTCATATACAGATTTTCATTTTATACCTCAATGCCTATTCTCTGGAGACTATCATGTCATACTCTACAAGAATTTCAATATTTGACTCCATTAATATCTGCCTGGGACAGTGAGGGGGTAACCAGGCTCACAATAAAGCTTAAGCCTACGTGGTTACCCCTGATCCATGAATTGGGGTTTTGGGAGTGTCAGTTCTTGAGCCCAGTGTTTGTCCAGGCATTCTGTAAAATGATGCGACAATAAAGAATTGTCTGTGTTTTACCTTTCCAGGTGTGCCAGCAAGCAGAGATTGCTAGGCTATGAGTTTCAGGGTGGGTTTTGTGAAGAAAGTCTTATCAGATTGTGCCTAGGTATAGTAGTTGGAGTCCAGAGTTGCTGGATACCCCAAAAATGTTCCCCCAGAATCAGGTCAGAATCCCAGATTGCTTATTTCCGATCGTTTCTATGCTATCAAAAACGGACAGGCATCCTAAGGACACCTATTGAAGGCCCCGGTTCCTGCACATGTGTGCTACACTCTGCACCACGCTACCACACGTGGAGGACAGGAGAGTGAACAGAGACAGCCCCAGCGCGCGGGTCTGATCTCTCAGAACTGAGATTACCCTTCATACTTCCTATGTGATGCCCTACTCCTGTGATAGACACCAGAATCGGGGATTATTAAAGAAATTTTATATGTAAGTTACTAATTTTATTATTTGTTGCTAATACAATATCTATCTCTCATCTTGGTGCGCTTTTGTGTTTTTTCTTGTTTTGCTGATATTGGTATCACCATCGGGGTTCCGGTGGAGACCACATTTGGAGGTGGGGGAGACACCTCATAAACACAGAAGCAGCAAAAGAACTGAGAGGGACCAACACTCCAAGTTTAAAGAGCCAGAGCGCGGACTGAACTTTTCATTCAGAATCCCAGATACATATAGGCACAATGCTCCGGTCAAAATCCTGCCTTGAAAACGGGATGGGTGGTATCCGTGAAACGGTAAAGGGTTCCCTAGTATAAGGGGGATGCCCAGTTAATGCCCAAGTCACCAAGAACCTGGTATAGGGGTTCTCGGGGTACTCCAACCATACATAAGGTTGAGAGGTGTTTTTAAATCTGTCGGGTTTGCAGTGTGTGAGGGATATGGCTAGTGGGAATAAAAGTGCAGATTCTCATTCTATCCCTCATAACTAAAATACGTAGAAAGTATAACAGTGTAAAGCATATTTTATTGAACAGGTATGTTTAAAGTGTATAAATGCTTGTGCATGGAATATGAGCTGGGGACTTCCAGGTCCACGGTTCTGAGAGACCATATGGCTACCAAGCTTGGTGCCATCAAGTCTGCTCGGCTCCCGGACATGAAAGCCTCAAAGGTTGCCAGGTGTGAAAGACATTTGGGCAGCGGATTTAGCCTCAAGTAATCACATCCTGGGATGAATGGAAGTCATCGGACCACAATTTGCCCCAGTCCAGTCTCTGTGGAGCCTAACTATGCGGGTGGCAGGTTGGTGCATGCCCTTGTCAGAATTTGAATCCACGCTTGACCAGCTTAGATACACTGGCAGCACTCTGATATGCTGGTAGGATTCTTCCCACGCTCGCATTGGCTGTAGTATTTCATGAATGAACTCTGAAATACTATAAGAAACCCTCAGCCAATCCAGAGGAGAGATTCTAAGCGCCAGAACAGCAGCAGCAAATTCAAATGTCCAAAAAGATTCTCTTGGAGAAATATCAGTGAGCCGGCTTCAGAAATTTCATGTCAAAATGTTTTCTAAATCCCACTTTTCGGGGCCATGTTATGAGAATAGAACGTAGCTGGGATTGCAAGCTGAAAACAGTTCTAGGACATTTGGGACTAAGGGCTCTATGCAGTAAGCGCCGATAAGGCTTTTTTTTTAAATTTTTTGCCCTCCCGATTCAGGAAGCGCCGATAATTGGGAATTATCGGCAACTTTTCTTCCCGATAAAAAATTATCGACATCCGGCTGCCGATAAGCCACTTATCGACACTTTTTGAACCCGGCTGAATTCAGGTAGCCCCGATCAGCTCTTCGGTGCTGATCGGCACTCCAGAATGGAGAGTTTATCGGGAATCTAGCCCGCCAACTAAAGTTGGCAAGATGGTGGAAGAGAAGCATCGGCAAGGGCGACACTTAGAAAAAATCAGCCCTTTTTCCTGCCTGTGATTGATGCCGGGGTTCTCCGGAGCTGATACCCGCACCGGAGCCCCCCGGCCTTTAAAAGCCTATGTCGTCTCATTTTGAAGCCAGACGCCGAGGAGGAAGGACCTCCTACTGAAGAAAGAAGACCAGGGCGTGGCCGAAGACGGGAAGAAGACCCCGGAAGAAGATAGAAGAAAGAAAAACACAGATGAAGATGGATTACAAATAGAAGACCCGTGGATTGATTTGGATTTTATTTTATGGGTTCCTGTGCCTGGTGGTTTTGTACGTGAGTAACCAGTTCAACGGGAGTCGGTGGGGGCAAGTAATGGTAAGTGAACTAAAGAAATGTATTTTATTTAACTTGTTCATTTTTTTAAAAGCTTTTTTTACATGTGTATTTTTTTTTTGTGGTATATCATTTCTTGCCACTGTATGTATGTATGTATGTCTAGAGAGATATATACATACTGTACAGGGTAAGAAATGATGTTGTTTTAAAAGCTTGATTTGATGTGTTTTAAATTAATTTGTCTATGCTGCTATGCTTTATTGTGTGTTTAAAGTATTTTACAATTAGATAGATGTAATTGTTGATATTGTATGGTGTTCTTGAGGTCAGGGTTAGCCTTTGTTTTCAATTTTGTATTCTTGTTGGTACATATATTTTTTCTCGGGCTAAATTGTTATGTTAAAGGCTTGAATTTTTTAATTGTTTAATTGTTAGGGATGGAATGTAAATTGTTTAGGGATGTCATTAATGAATGGTAATTGATTTATGTTTACTGGATTGGATAAAATAGTATACTTGTTTGGAGGTATTTGTATTTTGCTTGCAATGTTATTGCAATGTTATTGTTAACATTCATTTGCAGAATGTATATGCTGCATAGATTGTATGCATCATACTGCACCGACACACTTTATTCGAGCAAATACCCGGTATGTACCTGGCAGATACCTGGAATGCGCCGCTCCTCACCTCTGACAAGCCCCGTTGCGTTTGCCTTCCCAGCCTGGGTTCATGCCTGGCTGATGGGCGGCTGATCTGTTAAATGATAATGATTAGGATTTAATAGGCTGCAATGCTTCGCGTGTCTACCAGATGGCATAAATTCATTAATTGTAATGCAGTATATATATATGTACTGTGCAGTATTGCAGCCAGCGGAGGAAATAAAATGCTTCAATCCTGCGGAAAATAACTCAATGCACTCGGGCAAAGAGAAAACAGTCACAAACCCTCAATACACCCGGGTATACCCGAATTCGTGGGACTAGCCGAGCTCGAATAAAGTGTGTCGCCAGTGTATATGCAATGTAAATGCAATGTGTTGATTGGCATTAGAGGTATTTGATTGGCATTTGATGATTGTGATTGTAAGTTCAGTTAGGATTATGAAAGAGAATAATTGTATGTAGTGTGTCTTTATGGAGAATTGTATTTTGATACCCTTCTACATTTATTGTATATTGGTTCATCCTTGTGGTGATATATATATATATATATTATATTTATATTATAAATATATATATAAAATATATATATATATATATATATATATATATAGATATATCTCGGAAGACCCCCTGCACATGTACACTATCAGTAAAAGTTGTTTATAAATACTTTTTTTTTTTGCCGATGTTTGCGCTGAGAGAGCGGCTTGTCTCTCTCTGCTGCAAACATCTATCGGCACAAAAGGCCTATCGGAAGGCTTATCGGGAGCCAGGCTGTATCGGCACAGGCTCATCGGCAGTTTTGCTTTCGCAGTGATTCGGCAGGGATCGGCATGGATTCGGCCCTTACTGAATACTGCGAGGGCAAATCGCCAAAAAAAGGCCTATCAGCAACACTTGCCGAAGAGATTTTATTGGGGCTTACTGCATGAGGCCCTAACTCCCGGTCAAGGGATTTCAGCATCTCCAGAAGAAAGAGACTTGTGGCGTCAGGAACTTCATGCCGATTTGAGTTCCATGACATTTCGGGTCAAGTCCCGGCCAACCTAAAGACTTTGTTTTATGTGCTATTTTACTTAGGTTGTTTTGTAGCCCAGACCCTCAGTAAGTGTATTTTCTTCTGTATTTTGAAATCCATTGTGTGTATGTCTGATCCAATGCAAAAAAATTACAATTTGTTTTACTTGTTTTGCTCAGGGACTGATCCCGGTAAAAAGGTGTAAATACCTGGTCTCCCATGACACTGCCCATTCATGGTTTGTTCACCACTCACTCTGTTGCACTTGTTATGGACTCTGTTGTTCGATGTTTATGCTATGCTAGGGGTAGTAGGGTAGAGGAACAGATTGGGGGTAGCCCTGTATAGAATGAAACTTGCACACTAATCTACTACAGGACCTTGTATAATAGCTGCATCTATGTCCAAATGTCAGCTCTGTACCGGAGACTGGGCAACCTCTGTCTGGGTGCTCACTCAAATCTCCATGAGGCGATAATATTATGGTGTAACTATATACTCCGGAACTAGCATATGGTGATACCTACAGTACCACAATGCATAAATACCTACCCTGTATATCAAAATATTGAGTATTCCTCCCTTAGAGAGAGAAACATGCTAGACGATCTGAGCATGTCCTCTCTCTACAACATGAAGCAGAGAAAAATAGTACCACAATGTACTGCTTGCGAAAGGGCTAGACTGTTTAGAAAATAAAAACTATTTTATTATCACATAAGAAACCTTAGAAAGGGAAATGAGTACTATTATATGTTTCATGCCTTGCTTGGTGCTTTATCAACACTTTGAGAAACAGTTTAGCCATTTTTCAAGCAGTGCACCGCTGTGGATTTATTTAGCTCTGCTGCATTTGTGATTTGGCAGGAGCACACTGATGGGACACCTATTTTCAAGGATTTCAAGAGGATTTAGTGAGTACGTGAAAACTGGGGTCTGGCTATCACAGTAAAACTGATTTTCATTTTCATACCTACTCACTAACTGTACTATATGCATTCAATACACCTTCCAGTGATCTGTGACAACAGGGTAAATCCATCATGTGATTTATCCACTTGTTAGTGTGAAGTCAATTAACCTGTCTATTATTTTTCTCAATTTATAACTGAGGGACTGCTTTATTGTATCGAGGATAATGGAATATGTATTCCCTTTTTATATATATATTAGTATTCTGTTTTGGTGCTATTCCATAAGACATATTCTGGCATACGAAGCTGCTTTGTGGTCCATTCAAGTGAATGAGCTACTGTTTAATGAATGCCTATATAAATACTTATTGCAACTTGATTTAACTGTAGTCTAGGTCTGGCTTTCCAGTGAGCTAGAACTGTCTGGGAGCAGACTCAGGTGAACACTGGAAACTGATTAACAAGCTTCAAAATCCATCTTCTGCACTCTACTCAGGCTGCTGGGAGTCCCAAAAGGCTGCATTAGCCTGCTAGTAGTATTTGCCCAGCAGCTAAGGGCTTTATACAAGTACTCCATGTACTGCTACAGTACCTTTTAAGTTGTACTCTTTGTTTCCATATGCTGAAGGAAAGTATTTAGCTGTAAAGTGTACTACATTGTGCTAAATAAAAGGCAAAAATCCAGCCAGGGTATTTTATTTGTTGTTTATAAGTTCTGTAAATATGTTTGTGCAGCAATAAAGCCTGCTCTGATTAGAGCTGCTGATTTTAAGCTTCTGCCTGTGAGGTCTGCATCTAAAACACAGCCCAATTCAGATACCTGAATAGAACAGGGAAACCCGGGCGCTACCTGGAACTAAATAGGAGTTTGGAATGGGGTATACTATCCACCTTGAGAGTGGGCAAAGTGTCCCTCTGTTGCTGTTCCTCCTGCGGCTCAAACCCCAAAGGAGGATCTACCCAGGATCCTTCAAAGATAGAGGAAACAGAAAAAGGGGGGATGGGGGAGCACAGGTGGAATGGTATATAGTCTGAACTCAGATATGTGAGACTCTGAGCTGTTGGTGTGGGTGATGTAAATCTATATATAATCTCAAACACTCACACGGCCTTGTGCAAATGCGTGTGCATCAAGGTATCTTTACGTCCAATGTTCTTTTCTTTAGGGATCTCGTCTGTGCGGTTTTCGTCTGTGCTTTTCCTTCTTCGTTGGTGAAGACGAAAAGCACAGACGAGATCCCTAAAGAAAAGAACATTGGACGTAAAGATACCTTGATGCACACGCATTTGCACAAGGCCGTGTGAGTGTTTGAGATTATATATAGATTTACATCACCCACACCAACAGCTCAGAGTCTCACATATCTGAGTTCAGACTATATACCATTCCACCTGTGCTCCCCCATCCCCCCTTTTTCTGTTTCCAATTCAGATACCTGCTGTATTTTTCATTCGGTAGTAGTGGTGGGATCAGCACTCCTGATGGTAAAGGGTAACCCCACAATATTTATTTTTTTAAATGTCCTATGATATGGGAAACACACAAGGGTGTGGGCATGGGACACACTTTTTTTAAGGCACTAATTGAGGCCACCATAATGCAGCAAAGAGCCACAGAGGTGCAGCAAACCACAAACAGACTGCAATAAAAACAGATCAAGCAGGTGGTACAGCAGTTAAAGTCTCCAGGTAAAGAGAGAGTATGTCCTACTGCTGTGATACGGCAGATGAAGGAAACTTATGTTAGTTAGAAGTTTTCCGCTGGTATTTGATTGAACTGCAGCAATGACCTCAGGAACAATGGGCAGGTATATACTATTAATTTCTAAAAGGAAATGAGCACAAAGTGAATCATGACACAATGGCAGAAAAGTTTCCACATTAAAAAGTGATATTCTGACTCACAAATTTGTTAATACGTCGGTGCCAGTTTAGTAATTCTACAGTTGGCAGTTCCCATTCGACCGGGGTCCATGCATGCAAATACATGATCTTGTACACCTACAGTAGCTCGTAAGAGGTTTTAACTAGAAGTAAATTTAACTGCTCGAGTAAGGTAGTAGCTTGTAATGTACTGGTTCATTTGGGGATTCTTGATAAAGGACTTTACTTTTCACCCGAAACTCAGAATCTCTCAGGGTTCAGCATGTAACGGTTACCACAAACTGGATGGAACCACAAGGCCGAGGTGCGGATTTGGAAACACCAACCTGGAACCGTGAGACTGTGTTCGCTGTGCAGGTTCATTGTCATGTAGCCGGGTCAGGATAGGAGAGGCAAGGAGTGTAGGTATACTTGCCGTGGTTGAGGGTAGGAGAATGGAGAATAGTAAGTGTCACTTAGCAGAGATCGAGGTTTGTAGAGAAGTTTGTAGAGAGTAGAGGGTTTGCAGAGTAGAGAGTGGTCAATATCCAAGCTGTAGTCTAGGTGATAACTGGAAAACAAAACAAGACAAAGCAAGGCAAGGCACAGTGGAGAGCTTGCGGACAGCACATCGTCACTAAGTCAGGACACTATGCTCAGCCGATTTTCAGAAGGAATTGCTGAGCTTATAAAGGAGGAGTAGCCAATCAGAGGAACAACTGTACAGCAGGCATTGATGTAGCACCAGCTGTTCTGACTCTGAATAAACTTGGAGGTGGAGCCTTCGCCCAATCCTGATATCACGGGAGACATCACAGGAAATGTCACGGGGATGGAGCCTGCACCCGATCCTCCCACAGCCTTAATAATTTTCTCTATGTGAAAAGGGGTTTTCTCTATATGATTTTTACTCCTATAGTTGTTGTTTATAATTACTCCTTATGTTTACTGATGTTATATCTTTTGATTATGACTAGGGCTTGTTAGTTGTTAGTTTTATTGCAAGAGATTTTTCAATACATGTTTATAATACATATTTTTGTGCAAGCTTCATGTTATACTTTTTATTTATTTTGGTTAATTGACTTCTTCTGTATGCTTAATTTATACTTATATTTTAAGGTAGTAAGAGACTACCCTTTGAGTAATTTTCACTCCATATAAATAATTTTATTAAAGAAATGTTTTCCCTTTTTTACTTCAACTGGGACAATTGCAGGCATTGATCTGTATTTTTGCATTGTCATCTATGGCAGGGGTATGCAATCTTCCTGTGCTGCGCCCCCTGCCTGATCTCCTCCAGTGTCACAACCCACTGCAGCATCAAATGACGCAGAGGGGTCACGTGACCCTCCCCATCATTTGACGCCGCGTCTCCATGGCAATGGGCAACAAATGACGCTGCGTTGCCATGTAGACGCGTGGACTGAAGCCAAGTAAGTAAATTACAGAGGCCTCTGTAATCAGACCATGTGAGTTGAATTTAAAAAGATTTATTTTCCCTGAATCGTTTAATTTAAATGCACACAAGCATATGACCACATTGTACTGTAAGTGTGCTTTTGGGGAGCTTTTAATAATTTTCTATATAAAAAAGATAAACTTATCTGTACCATTGCATTTGATCTTTCTCCAGAGATACACCAACAAAAACAATGACATTGAGATTGCTGCTAAGAAAGCACACCTGGGGGTCACTGGTGACATACATGATGTTATCTCACTTTGGAAATGTGAGTGTATGCAGTAGGTTCTTTAAGTTCCACACAGATCCTAAAGTATTAAAATATATTTTGTGTGTTTTATTCTCTCCCTTTTTCAGTAACAGAATTTGTGCTCCCCTACGCTTATAGAAATTTCTAAATGTATGTAAAATATAACCATTTGTTTATGACTTGTGACGTTGATATTTCAAGCAAACTGCTATAAAACTCTGACGACATCATGACAATTTAGAAATTGCTGCAGGATACTTTTGCTACTGAGACATTTTGTTCTGGATTTAATAAATAACTTATTTGTATACTGTTTGGATAATTTTAAAATTGATTTAACAGATCTTAAATAAAATGTTAAAATGGAAAATAGTATTTTGCGGGCAAGAGTTTAAATTTTATTATGTTTTCATTTGCTATACTGTAAGTTGGACAGATAATTTTGCCTATATAGAGGCAGGGTTATGACAGGACATAGATTAAGTTTAACAAAATACGTACTGTACTGTTGTATGGATGCACTCATTATGAATAGAAAAACAATATGGAGCTAAAGTCAGCAAAAAATAGGCAAACAAAAAAAGATACATATCCATGAGTCTTTTATGAATTATTCAATTGTAATCATAGCAAGAAAATGTCAAAATTGTTGCAAGTAGAAAAAGTGCTATATAAACATACAAGCAAATACTTCCATAAAATATGACATGACAAAAAAAGGAAATCTAGAAAAACTTCACCAATAATACAAAATAAGTTCACGGCTGATAACTTAGGAAGGAGACTAAATCGTTGGTCTACAAAAATGCAATTTGTCGAGACTATAATGAGAGTGGGATCATCCTGTCTAAAATAGGCAGTCACCCATGCTAAAATCAGGTCCTAGGTGGCCACGATCTTAACATCCGATGTTATGGCATCAACAAGATGTCATGACGTATGACGCATCAACGTTAATAATGTCAGAACCAATATTATACAGTGTGACTAATAGTAATGGGAAGTGCACAATGAACAATAACGTTCTAAACATTTGAAGCCTACAAAAAGTTTTTTTTCATATGTGTGAAGAAGTGCACAGTGAACAATAAAGCTCTTAACATTTTAAGTATACTGTACAAAAAACAGTTTTTTACGTGAGTGAATATAATGACAATATATCAATGAAAATAAAAAGCAACAATCATATAGATAAAAGGGTTTGCAGCATATAAATATACAGAGAAAGGGCAGAAACATTACATATTTATATAGTTCATACACTTAATTAATGATGATTTTCAGTTCGAGTATGGGGATAAACCCACATGTTCTCAAATAACCACATTTCATTCTGCAGTACTTCTCAACTTTCATGGACCGGGTTGTTGGCTGCAAGAGTGGATCTCACTGGCCAGTACAGCAAGGAGAGGCACAGAGGTAAAATGGGGTCAAAGCAGGGTTTAGGGCAGGCAGCAAAGAGGCGTCATTGGAGTAGCAAGCAGAAATCAATGGCAGGAACAGGAACAATAGCTGCACAGGAACGGGACCGGGATAGGGACAAGACGCAGGAACAAAAGGGTCAATCCAAATTACAGGTATGGACCTTTAACAATACTAACCAAACCAAAATATAAGCAAAAGCAGAAAACAAGAAGAAGTCAGGCAAAAGGAGCAGGTAAGAGTAAGTAGTATACTGGAAACAGGGTCACGTGTGATGTATGAATAGCTCCAGTTAGCTTTAACTCAGCCCTCTTTCCAAAGCACATCAAGTCCTGTTATATTTTTTTCACTTTATTAGGAAAGCAGAAGTAAATACAGGCACTTGTGGATTTGATGTTGTGTTGGGAAAGTGTTTCTCTGTGGAAGCTTTGTAGTTAAGGGCAGGTAAAAAAGGATTGGGCCTTGCCAGAGGAGTGTAACATGAAACGTACTCACTCAGCCAAAGTCAGGAAGTAAAAGAAAGTGTGTACTGCTTGGACACAGGGATAGGGGTCAGGCTAAACCAACTGTCAGCAGGGACAGGGGGGAATGGTAAAGTTCAATACCTAGGAGGACTGGAGATGTTGCCAGGGCAACCAGGTTTGTGACAGACTGGAGGGAAAAAAGGCAACATTGTAATTTGTCACACAGGCACAGTCTGTGTGTAGAGCAAAATACATGCAGCTGAACTTTAAGGAACTGACAAGCAGAAGCTGCAAAGAAGGGGGTTGAACAGAGATATAAATCTTGTTCCATGATACTCCCCGTCTGGTATCTTCAGATACCGCTATATAACTGGAAAATGTGGAACATATGTGCAATGCAAACATAACATAACAATGCAAAAGTCCATGTCCACATAGCGAGGTGATACCGGCCGGTACCACTGGCATCAAAGTCCTTTGGCCAAATCTTCTGGTAAAGGAGGCCAGGTGGATCCACCGCTCCAGGTTAGCTGGTTGCACCACAATGTCTTTGTGCAAAAGTCTCCGGCACTGTTTAGTGCCTATTTGTAATCCTTCATGTGCCCCAACGAAATTGGTTCCGCAGTTGGAACATATTTGTCTGGCTGGTCCTCTGATGGCAAAGAATCTTCTGAGGGTTTTTCTGGGCCGTACAGTATATTCGTGAGTAACATGGATACTTGAGGCCTTGTCTCCATGTCCTCCTCTGGATCCACAAGTTCAAAGTCGTGAACTGGGGCTGATGGCGTTTCCGCATGCTGCATTGGAAACGTTGGTCCTATGAGCCACGACGTGTTCTGTAGTTGCGCTGTGGGCAGTGATCTGGTGGCATGGTCTGCAGGATTTTGGTCTGCATTGTTCTGGTTCAGTTGACTTCCTGATTCTTTCTACGCGGTTGGCCACGTATCTGTAGAATCTTCATTTCTTGTTGCTTATGCAACCCAGTACCACCTTGTTATCTGTGTAGAGCCTGACAGCATCTGGTTTGCAGTCCATTTCATTTTTGACGAGTTCTGCCAGTTCTACCGTTGATACTGTGCCACATAGCTCAAGTCTGGGTATAGTGTGGTTGCGTGTAGCGCCACTTTAGCCTTGCCGAGGATGAACCTGACATGGTCGCCTCCATTCGCATCCGTGGTTTTTAAGTAGGCAACCGCTGCTATGGCCTTTGTAGAGGCGCCTTGGAACACGCAAAGCTCTTTGCTGTGTGCAGCGGTGAGAGATGTGGGTGAGTGGGGACGTGGGATCTGAAGCTGCTCTAGGATCTTCAACGAATCCTTCCACGTTTCCCACTCTCTCCGTCTTTCTGGAGGTATTGGGGTATCCAAGTCCTGCTTCTTGAAGGACATTTCTCTGAGAAGAGGAATCCCTTGTATGGTGACTGGAGCCATGAATCCCAGCGGGTCGTAAAGACTATTGACCGTGGACAGGACTCCGCATCGGGTGTAGGGTTTTCCCTCGATGGACACCTGGAATGTGAATGCATCTGTTTTGAGATTCCAGCTTATCCCCCAGACTCCGCTGTATGGGAGGTGTGTCGGTCCCCGGATCCAAGTCCCTAAGGTCACTTGCGTGGTCGTCTGTTGTTGTGTGGAACATTGTGCACACCAAGTAATCGGTGCATTCCTCTTGCACGAGAACGTCTCCGCGTATTTTGGTGATACGCCTTTTCGTCTCTTTGTTAATTGCCCTCAGGAGGTTGTTTTCTCCCTGGACATGATGAAGAACAGTCTCTTTTGTCCTTGCAAATCCTTTTGTGGAATGTCTCTGTGACTTTCTCTTTTTAGGCGTGTGACAGGACAGTCTTTTTGCCCCTGTGGTTTCACCTGCAGGGCGCAATCTTTTGCGGCTATGCCAGCCATGGCAGCTGGCTGCTTTGCCACTTGGTATTTTGCGGAGAGGAATGACTGTACGTCTTAGCTGTGACATTGCTCGCAGGGGGACCGTCAGATTGTTTCTTTTCCTTTTAGGCGATCCTTTTGTCAGTCACATTCAGGAGGTTACTTTCTTCCTTGAGTGGAGTTGACTCATCATCCTTAAGGACTACTGAGCATCCTAGGCCATTGTCACATTCCCCTGATGTGAAGATGTTTTTGATGATCTCAGGGGTATGACCTTGTCTCGTCTGCTCACTTGGCCCTCCTGTCACTAGGAGATGACCAAGACATTGTTTGGAGAGGGATGTGTGTCCACATTCTGTTATCACTGTTCTGCGGGTCTCAACATAGCCTGGTCCGTGCCCTTTGTCAGTGCACACGTTGCCCACTATCACCCATCCTAGGTCAAGCCTTTTGGAGAATGGAGCGTTGTGGGGTCCGTTGCGCTGTTTACGGACTTTGTGCACCCTCAGGATGTCCCTACCGAGCAGCAGCAACATCTTGGCACCTTGTTCTACCGGCGGGATGTAGTTGGCAATTCCTCTGAGGTGTGGGTGATGGCATGCCACATCTGGTGTGGGAATCTCGTCCCTGTTTGCAGCCATATAGTTGCACTTGATGCGTGTGGATAGAGCTATCTTCACTCTGTTGTCCACTGAACGTATGATGTAGCCGCTTGCTTTTCTCCCTGTTGTCTCAGTTAACCCTGCACAGGTTCTGAGGGTGAGGCATAATCTTGTGCGTTGAACAAGTTGAAGAATTCCGTCTTCGCCAATCATCTGTTACTTTGATCGTCGAGGATTGTATACATCCGAATAGCCTTCTCAGGTTGTCCCTGGGAGTGCACTACGACAAGGCATATTTTGGAGCAGGACATTTTGTCACTTCCTTTTCCGCAAACCTCGGTGCACTGAGACGTGACAGATGTTTGCTTTTCTTCTCCTTTCTCCTCGGCATGCTCCGCTATGGAGGATGGGTTGTTGAGTTGGTGGAGTGTCAGCGCCTCTGGATGTAGCGATGTTACGTGCTTGTCACTTTTGCACACTGCACATTTGATGGCCTCTATACAGTCTTTGGCTAGGTGAGTAGTGGAATCGCAGCACCTGAAGCAGACTCCGAATTCTCTCGAGTAACTTCTTGCGTTCCTCTAGGGACTTCATCCTGAACCCAAAGCATCTGTTAAGTGGGTGTGGCTTCTTGTGTATGGGACATTCCCTGTTTGGGTCCCTTGGTTTCTTGTCTCTGGCGACCGACTGATCGGGAGTAGTTTGGGTCGTGGGGGACATATCCGTCCTGTGGACCGAGATGGGTGTTTGAGTGTTACCGTTTCGCGACACTGGTCTCTCATTCCTCAGGTTGCTTGCACTGTGTGTGGTCTGCGCACCCAAGATGAAACTGGGATCGTTCCTTGTCCTTGCCGCTTTGCGGATGAAGCTCAAGAAGAATGAGAAGGGAGGGAAGGCGACTTGCTTCTCCCTTTTGTATTTGGAGCATTGTGACATCCATCTTTCTTGGAGGTTGAAGGGTAGCTTCTCCAAGATAGGTCTCACACCGCGAGCTGAGTCTAGGACGTTGAGACCTGTTAAGGAATGGTCTGTTCTTGCAAACTCCAGCTCCTGTAGCAGATCCCCGAGTTCTCGCAACTTCGAGTAGTCCTTAACTGTGATCCTAGGGAAGTCGTCGACTCTTTTGAAGAGTGCGTCTTCGACAGCTTCGGGGCTAACGTAGCAATCCTCTAGCCTTTACCATACAAAGTCAAGACCTACTTGGGGGTGATTCACGTTCGCTGCCCTGACTCTCTTCGCATGTTATATGGATTCTTTCCCCAGCCTTTTGGTTAGCAGGCTGAGTTCTTCCCTTGCGGAGAAGTCCAGACTTTTATTGCATCTTTGAACGTAGACTTCCATATTCGGTAGTTCTCAGGACGGTCGTCAAAGCTGGTAAGTCCTGTTTGTACCATGTCACGCCGGATCATGTACTTTCCCATGTCTGTCAGGCCTGAGGCATCGGTGTGTTGGTTGCGTTCTGAGGTTGTTGCCGGGAGGGTCCTTGCTGTCGCCTCTTCCTTGGCGTGGACGCGTGATGACTGCTGGTCAGTGTGAGGGGCTGTGTTTTCCCTTGCGGGTGTACCTGGATTGCGAGCCTGTTGTAGTGCATCCGTGCGCGCGCTGGCGTGTGGATAACTGTTGCGGCTGTGGCTATCCCAGGTAGCGTGTACCCTTGAAGGAACAGCGTCTTCTCCATGTGGATCTAGAAAGTCTTCAGTGTCTGTGGAGTCACTCCCATCATGTTGAGATGGTGCGCTGGTATTTACACTGAAGAGGCTTCTCACATAGTCTTCAGTGCGTTGGACCGGATCCTGTGAGGCTATCCGTCTGTATGGTTGCTCCCCGCCATCCTGTCTTGCAGCTGCTTCTAAGACTTCGACTTGGGCTATGGTGGCGGCGGCTTCTCTTTCTTGATTTAGGCTCTCTAGTTCCGCGTCAAATTTGGCCTTCCTACGCGCAGCGGCTGCGGTGTTGGCAGTGGCTGCAGAGGCGGCGGCATTGGCAGTGGCAGTGGCGGCAGCTGCCTGCTCTTGCTCTTCTATGCGCGCTCTCTCTGCCCTTATGGCTGCCTCTTTCTGACTATATTCAGATCTAGCACGTGCGGCCTCTGCGGTGTCTCACGCCTTGGTAGCATTTTCACTTGCGCTGGACGCGTTAGATTGCGCTGATCTTGCTGAACTTGAAGAATGCCTGGATGTGCTAGAGCGCTGTGATGTGGTCTGCAGGAGGAGCTCTTTTCTCTCGCTTTGGGCATCTGTGCTGGCGGTCTGCACGATGCCATCACGTTCTAGGTCAATCGCCTTTTGCAGGTCGCGTTCTCGCAGGCTATCTTCCGTGTTAGTTCTTGTTAGATTGGTAGCACAAGTGATCTATCTTCAATTGAGTTATTGCCTGCTCGATCTGTTGTACATAATTGCCAGTGCCGGCGACATTGTGTATCCCAAGTGTGGTTGTTTCCCAGGCCTTCTTTAATTTAGCGCGGTGCGCTTCAATGTCAGTTTCGTACTTTTCGCTGGCTTTTTGTGTCAGTGTGACTGTTCGTTTAGGCCTTGCGTCTGCCTGCTCCTGTTGCAGTTGTGCAGCGGTCTCTGTGTCTGAGTGGTCACTCTCCTGCATTGTGTCTGGTGGGGATCTGAGTTCTGCCATGCTGTAGGTGTATGTAGGCCTTTAGCCAGTGCGTGTGGCGTGCGGTCTGTTACCTGCGTCAGTGATGGATGACCGTCTCAGATAGTGCCGGTAGGTGTCCTGCAGCGGTAAGTGTAGGGGTAGCTCTACTTACAGGTATCCTTGGCTCTGACCCATGTCCTGGCGGGTGTCTGGTGGCATGGCCCTTGGTGGCGCTAGCCATGGGGACGTGCGCAGGAGTGAGTGGGATGGTTGCTCCTCACTGTCAGGCTGTGCAGAATGTGGACTCAAAAACAGAAAGGGCAATCAAAGTTCTGTGTATAATGCCCTTGCCCGACTGCTGTTCTGCTGCCTTGTATAAAGCTGCAGGCTCTGTGTGCAGTGTAAATCTGCTTACTTGTTTGTAAGGCTTTTGCTGTAGAAAGTCTGTGCTCTTTATTAGCAATGTAAAGCTGCTTGCTTGTGTGTAAAGCTGCTTGCTTGTCAGTGGGGTGCAGAGATTGCTCTGTATCTGACAGTGTAAATTGCTTGCTTGTACTGCTGTCGACACTGGGCTGTGTGTTGGCAGTTTAAGGCTGCTGGCTTGTCAGTGTGCAGAGACTGCTCAGTATTAGCATAAGGGCTGTGAGTAGCAGCTCCTGTGTGTGACCCCCAAGACACACGGTCCTCCTTTTTTTTACTATACTGGAACCAGGGTCATGTGTGATGTACTGTATGAATAGCTCCAGTTAGCTTTATCTCAGCCCTCTTTCCAAAGCACACCAAGTCCTGTTATATTTTCTTCACTTTATTAGGAAAGCAGCAGTAAATACAGGCATTGTGGATGTGATGTTGTGTTGGGAAAGTGTTTCTCTGTGGATGCTTTGTAGTTAAGGGCAGGTAAAAAAGGATTGGGCCTTGCCAGAAAAGTGTAACATGAAACGTAGTCACTCAGCCAAAGTCAGGAAGTAAAAGAAAGTGTGTACTGCTTGGACACAGGGATAGGGGTCAGGCTAAACCAACTGTCAGCAGGGACAGGGGGGAATGGTAAAGTCCAATACCTAGGAGGACTCGAGATGTTGCCAGGGCAACAATGGGTGTGACAGACTGGAGGGAAAAAAGGCAACATTGTAATATCTCACACAGGCACAGTGTGTGTGTATAGAAAAATACATACAGCTGAACTTTAAGGAACTGACAAGCAGAAGCTGCAAAGAAGGGGGGTGAACAGAGATATAAATCTTGTTCCATGATAAGTAGCAATAAACAAAGGTAAAGATAATCAGGAAGACAGTGCTTAAATACAGAAGACAGAGGCAGAAGACAGAGGAAAGGTGCAGGGAAGTGACAAGGAGAAAGTCTCTAGGCCACACTCACTGAGGAGCAGCAGCCCTAGAGAAAGAGCGGGAAACTGCCAAGTGAGAGTTTATAGGAAATGTCAGGGAAGTCCCTGGCAACAGAAAACACAAATCTGCAATAGACATGTTCTTTAAGGAAATTAATGTTTTATGCAATAAGAATAATTACCTTAATATATTCACAGACAGATTTAGGTTGTTATCCACTTTTCAAACACAGACAGATTTAGGTTGTTATCCACTTTTCAAACACCGGATTTTATATCCTCAGATAACAATGACAAATTGTCTTTAACTAAAAGTAATGAATATTTATTAAAGAAGGGGGTTAATTACTATTTGCATAAATCTACCTTTACAGAATACCTGAGAGTTAAATGCATTCCTAGGCGATTTAAATTCCATTGCACCCAATTTCTTGTAAAGATAATGTAAGCTATATACACGATTGGTAACATATCCTTAATAAATGCAGTATAGATGTAATAATACATACTATAGAAAATTATGTACAGTAGAGGTTTCAAAGATTGTGGAGGAATTATGTGCAGGGCACCTTAGATGTAGAACTTACAAAATTTGGTGAGAGAGCTATATGTAATTATCTCTACACAGAAAGGATATGGACCGGGGAAAGTTACCAACATTCAAGAGAGATACAGTACATGTGATTACGTAAATGACAGAATTTATACTTGGATGGATCATAGAGTATCAATAGACAAAAAGGTTATTACTAGAAAAAATACAACTAAATAACAGCTAAACTTAACAACTGACAGTGACACATCATTGGGTGATAATACTAGTAGACAGGAACCCTTTTTAGGGAGATGTAATCAAAAGGAAGGACACATAATAGATAGTATAGGAGTGGAGGGAGGAGTGAAAAAACAAACAAGGACAAACACAAGATCATTGAGACAAAGGATTTGTTAGTGAACTCATCCTCCACAAAATTAACTGATAAAGTGGTACAAATATTAAATAAGAATTGTGATTTTGTACCCATTCATTTAGGTGATTCTTTGACGTGCAAATTGATGTACTTTTTTCTTTCCAAAAATCTTCAGCTTAAGGCCATTTTTCCAGAGATGGATACTTTAGATGGTCATATACCAGAGTCTACAGATTGGACATTGATTTTGGAAATTGATGACTGTAGCAGATTTACTGTAATCAAGTGTCGAGTTAAGAGTAATGTTTTCCCAAATCAGAACAATCACACAGTTGAGGCATATATTAATAAAGTTATGTGTGAAATCACACAATTGTTTTTGGTTCATAGGAATGTACACTAGATCCTCGGACTGAAAGACTAGTACTTAAGATCTATAATAATTAAATCAGTGGATAAGAGGGGTGCTACTGTTATTTAAAACAGAGAATATTATATACAGTGCACATTATAAAGTATTACACAGAGATCCAACTTTAACTCATAAAAAAGAAGGTCATAGCATTGTTCTGATTGCTTTTCAAAACAATATTATCTCAAAGAAGATTAAGGATTTTCTTATAAATGATTACTCCTTAATTTCACTATTTTACCACACACCAAAGGTCAAGAAAAGTGGGACAAAACTATAAGGGATCTGTTTGATACCGAAGATGGCCGTCATTAAGTAACCTTATCCTCACTGAAGCAATCGGGACCATCTCACTTCCTGGCAATTCCTGCCCTCAGTTCACAACAGGAAGTGACTTCATCCTTCCAACGTGGTCATCTTACTTCCTGGCAATCCTTGTCCTCACTCCCTGACAGGAAGTATGCCTCTCACTGGCTCTCATTGCCAGCAACTGCCTCTGGCCCTTAAGTAGCAGGCAGTTGCTCTTGAACTTTTCTCGTACAAAATACTCAGTACTCTGTCCCTTGTTCCTACCTTGTTCCTTAGTCTGTTTCCTCCGGAGTCCGGTTCCTCCAGAGTCCTGATCCTCCGGAGTCCTGATCCTTCGGTGTCCTGTTCCTCCAGAGTCCTGTTCCTCCTGAGTTGTGTTCCTGAGTCCTGTTCCTGAACCTTCCCCTTGATGTGCGGTTGACAGATGCGAAAAATAGATTACAGTAATTTAGATTAATGTATTTAAGGAGTGATTTAAATGATTCCTCATCCCCCCTCCACACCAAGAGGACATCATCTATGAAGCGTTTCCAAATTATAATTTGATCTGAAAAAAGATTATTATGCCAGATTCAGCATTGTTCCCATGCCCCCATATACAAATTAGCGTAACTGGGGGCAAAATTAGTACTCATCGCTGTACCGCAAATCTGTAAATAAAACTGATCCAGAAACAAAAACTGATAGTGTGATAATATGAATTTGATACAATCTACAATAAATTGAACATTCAACGGATTGAGAGTAGGATCTTGTGCAAGAAACTGTTCAACTGATTCTATCCTCTTGGTGTGGGGGATGCTAGTATACTGTGATTGGACCTTACCCATCTGTATTCTGGTTCCCACTTAAAATCTTTGAAGTTATTTAAAATGGAAGCAGAATCCCTAACATAAGATGGCAATAGAAGATCATATTTCTGCAAAAAGAAATCAACATATTGGGAAGTATTTGACGTAAGAGAGCTTATACCAGATATGATAGGTCATCCCGGCCGTTCACACGGTGTTTTATGTATTTTGGGTAAATGATATAGGATTGGTATCCTTGGATTGGGTTCGAACAATAAACTATATTCCATTTTAGTTACCACATCACTCTCAAAAGCCTTATCCCAAATCCTTTTAAAGTCAACAGCATATTTTTTTGGGGGGATCCTCGTTTAGGATACAGTAGGAAACACAGTTTGATAGTAATCGTAATGCCTCTTTTTTGTAAGCTTTTCTATTTTGAATTACTACTCCCCCACCCTTAACCGCTTCCCTTATTATAATATCTTTATTTGCTTGTAGTGCTTTTAAAGCCTAATTTTCTTGTTTTGTAAGGTAACATTTTTTTGGTTTACTACTTTTGGTTACTAAATCGATAAAATCTTTATTAACCATATGAAAAAATGTTTCTATAAAGTTGCCTTTTAGAGTTAGCAGGATAGAATTTAGAGGGAGGTATAAATTGAGTATGTGAAATAGTGTTTGGTTCTGGAACACTTAAAGTTGTACATAGTACATTCTCATCTACATTATTTGAAGTTAATAGAGGACTAGGAACATCTGAGGATATAGATACCAAGCTTGAACTCTCAATAGTAGATTTTGTCAATGGATTCAAAATACTATCCATCTCAACAAAATGTCTCTTGAGTGTTACATTTCTCATAAATTTATGAGATAAGTCCCTACTTAGGACTTGTTCCTAAAATGGTGTGAGTACAATAGAAGATAAGTTAAACACCTCCCTACTGTCTAACGGTGGTATTTCTGCTCTCTTCGCTGTAATACGTTTTCCTCCCCTACTCCCCCTCCTCGTTGGTGTTGTCCCCAATGAGTTTTTGGGCCTTGTCTATCCTTGACTGAATCTAAAAAAAAGATGAGGAAGGCCACATTGAATCATTCCTTATGTTTTTTTGGAATGGGATTGGTGAATCTGACCAATCAAGGGGGGTAAATCTAGAGTAAATCTTAGTGTTAGTACTAGAATCATCTCCTTGATAAACAGTTTTAAAAGGTCTATTTAATTCCTCCTTCTATTTGGCAGGCCCCATTATAGAATCCTGATATGGAGCCCTAGACCAGGACTCATTGGTATTTTCCTTAGTTTTATTATTATTAGTTGAATTATGTCTAGATTTAGACTGAATATCTTTTCTCTCTTTGATAAATGATTTATGTTTAGAGTAAAAATTGAGACTAGTTTTAGTCTACTTTGGTTGACTCCAATTCCTATTTGTTCCATTTAAATAATCATTTTAATCCTTACAAACTTGTGATTAAATTCTTAATAGTGCTCTCCTCTCCACACATTTTCACAGCAGGCCTGCACAACTCCAGTCCTTGAGGGCCGCAAACAGGCCAAGTTTTCAGGATATCTCTACTTCAGCACAGCTAGCTCAATTAGTGGCTTAGTGTGACTGAGCCACTAATTGAGCTGAAGTAGGGATATCCTGAAAACCTGGCCTGATTGTGGCCCTCGAGGACTGAGTTGTGCAGGCCTGTTCTAGTGTATGTTTAAGATCTAATTCCAATTCCGAAAAAAATTGGTTTCATGTATTAAAGGTTCCAAATTTTTTATAGCTACAGTTATTTATTTATCCAATCCTACAAGTATTTTATTTCTTTCAAAAATGATCAATCTCATTTGCTCCATAGAGCAATCATCTAAGATTCTATTCTACTCCTTAGTTTTACTGATCATTGGTATTCCCAAAGGTATGGGTCTTAAATATCCTCAAACCTCCAGGAATTATATGACAAGATATATATTGATCAAGTGTTGTTTTGTCACACCAGTTTCTGCTTTCATTCAATAAAAGTTTTTCTAAATCCTTAAAACACTGTCCGACAGTTCAGAGAATAAGGCATTATTTTGATTTTGCCTTTGATCATTGAATTCAGAAATATTCCAAACCACTGCATCACAAATAATGTAGTGCAATACACAATAAGAATACAAGGGATTGTAGAAAAGTGAAAATGGATGTGCTCAATATTAATAGGTGTACCTCTAAATAGAGTGTAAATATATAATAAAATATTATATTATGCCAAGCTAAGGCTATTAATGTGAATAAGTGCAGCTAGTAAGAATTGATGACTCAAAACATCAATAAAGGTAATAGTGAAAAGGAGGATACCAGCGCAATAATTCACATAATAAACTTTTAGTAATAAAAAGTCTGGTTTATATGCATATATATAAAAAGCACATAGAAAGTGCTACATAACAGATAACAATGTTACATGAAAATTGATACAATGTTACCAGGTTTCCCTCAAAGTGTCACAAATTGATCTTTGCGTTCAATAAGAAATTCGACAGGTTATAGAATAGAATAGTGATAGCCAGCGCACTGATGGATCGTAGAGCCGGTAAGTAAGGTACCCACTCCCAGTCTGATGTTGCAGATAGTCATGTTCCAAACTTTAGAAGAAGAAAGGTAAGTCCAGCATAACTCCCACCACTATCATCTCGGCAAGCAAGTACCCACAGCACGTCACAAGGTATACTAGAGCCAATCAGAGTAGGGATGGAGTTCCCACGCTTGATTGGCTACCGTACCATGTGTAGACGGCCATGTTTCTTTTAATGACGTCATCTTAAAGGCAATTGATGCAAAGCCATTCTGATTGGCTGTGCTTTTATTGCCTTTAAGTGACGTCATCTTTTTATTTTTTATCGGCCAAACACATGGTTTTCACGGCCCAATCAGGACCGTGGGAACCATGATGAAAATGTGACGTCATAGGCCTTTAAAAGCCTATGTCATCTCATTTTGAAGCAAGACGCTGAGGAGGAAGGACCTCCGGAGAAGAAAGAAGACCAGGATGTGGCCGAAGACGGGAAGAAGACTTGGAAGAAGATAGAAGAAAGAAGAATTCAGATGAAGATGGATTACAATTAGAAGACCCGTGGATTGATTTGGATTTTTAGTTTAATGTTTATTTTTTTATTGTTTTTTATTTTATGGGTTCCTGTGCCTGGTGGTTTTGTTCATGAGTAAGCAGTTCAACGGGAGTCGGTAGGGTCAAGTAATGGTAAGTGAACTAAAGAAATATATTTAATTGAACTTGTTAAATTTTTTAATGCTTTTTTAACATGTGTATTTATTTTTTTGTGGTATATCATTTCTTGCCACTGTATGTATGTATGTATGTATGTCTAGAGAGATATATACATACAGGGTAAGAAATGAAGTTGTTTTAAAAGCTTTATTTGATGTGTTTTAAATTAATTTGACTATGCTGCTATGCTTAAATGTGTGTTTAAAGCATTTTAAAATTAGATAGATGTAATCGTTGCTATTGTATGGTGTACTTGATGTCAGGGTTAGCCTTGGTTTTCAAATTTGTATGCTTGTTGGTACTTATACTTTTTCTCAGGCTACTGTACATTGTTCAGTTCCAGGCTTGATTTAGTTAATTGTTTAATTGTTAGTGATGGAATGTAAATTGTTTAGGGATGTCATTAATGAATGCTAGTTGATTTATGTTTACTGGATTGGTTAAAATAGTGTACTTGTTTGGAGGTATCTGTATTTTGCTTGCAATGTTATTGTTAACATTCATTTGCAGAATGTATATGTGCATAGATTGTATGCATCATATATACAATGTAAATGCAATGTGTTGATTGTCGTTTGAGGTTTTTGATTGGCATTGATGTTTTTGATTGTAAGATCAGTTAGGATTATGAAAGGAAATTAATTTTATTGTAGTGTGTCTTTATGGAGAAGTGTTATTTTGAGTACAGCATGTTTTTGATAACCCTGCCACATTTATTTGTATATTGGTTCATCATGTGTGTGTGTATATATCTCTCTCTCTCTCTCTCTCTGTATATATATATATATATATATATATATATATATATATATATATTTGCCCTATGATGAAGCAAATGTACAAATTCATGGGTGAAGGATGGGTCGGGCCAGTGTGGCTTAACCCCTTAATTACCTTGCGGTTATTATCTGACAAGGGTTTTAAGGGGTAATTGATATCTGAAGATTGCAATGTATTGGCTTTGTATTGGCTATGTTTTTTGTGGACAAGACAAGGATGTTGCTGGCGATGGAGACTTCTTGATGAGGTCAGTAGTACTTTATTATTTGAATATGCTAGTTAATGTGTTTAATAATGGGCAATAATCTATTATCCCTATCTGGATAATAGTTATTTTGCACATTATTGTACTGTAGGTGTTGGGGGGGGGAGCCCGGCCGGGGGTATGTATTGAATGTATAGGCCAGGTTTTTTTTTTTTACATTCAGGGTTCCGTGGTTTTGCGTGAGACCTCTGGAGACCACCTGTGGTCTCCTCGGGTATCTCACGGGTATCAGGCTGGTGGTTCCACGGGTGACACATGGGGGGACGAAGCGGTGGTCCCACATCCGTGGGGGCACCGCCGACCCATATGTGCAGGGATGAAGCGGTGGTCCACCATCCGTGGGGGCACCGCGAACCCGTAGTGAGCACTCGTGAGTTCACCAGACCCCGTGGGAACCACCCGAGGCCCCGCAGACACGTGTGGGTCTGACTCGGGCATCCCAGACATCCTTGGTCCTACCGTGGGGAACCAATTGTGGCCCACGGTGACCCAAGGAGACCACCTGGGGGCCATGGCACTTGGCGGGACCCACCAGCAGGCCTCCAGAACCTGTTTGAAAAGGGCTGCTGGTACCCTGTAGGTCTGTCAGGTGCCCCGTCAGCCCACCGGGGACTCGCGTGGGACTGTGCTAGGAACCCTGTTTGTAAAAGGATAAATCTTGTATTTATGGGGGGAGCACAGGGGGTGGGTAATGTATTAATAAATAGAATGGAGTTTATTGTGGGTCACTGTATTGTTTTTATTGTGGGTACTGGGGGTGGGGAGGGTCCCCAACGGTATGTGGGTAGGCCTCCCTTGTGGGTAGTGGGTGAGGGTGGTTAGGCCTCACGGGTTGGGGGGTTAGTGTGGGATGGTATGTAGGCATCCCGAGTTGTGGGTGATTCAGTGGCATACAAGACCCGACGCCAGGCCTGGTCGCGGTCATAGATGTGGTCTTGTACTTGGGCATTGTCCAGGAGCGGAAGCTTGCGGACCTGCTCGGTCACTGTACCTAGCGAGATCGTGGCGGGGACATGGCCCAGCGCGAAAGCACGATTCAAGGGAACCCCGCGCCGCTGGGCCCACTTGCGCACCTCGGGCGCCGAGGGCACCGACATGATGTGGGTTGGTTGCACAATAGAAAAAAAAATGTGGGGGGCACCCCAGGTCTGAGTCTCTCAGCAGCGCCTCCAAATGTAGCCCTTTTTGTGAATCTCTGCTTTAAAGGAACTACTGGTGTTGTATATACCTGTGGCTTCAGGAGCTCTGAGCCTCCGCTGTTGGGGAGCCTGGGGTCATACCCTTACTTATTATGGTGCAGCGCCTCCACTTACCCAGGATCCCCATATTAGAGAATCTACCCTGAGCAAGAAACATAACAACGGTATTGTGCAACAGGCAACCTTTTACTATTGAGATTAACTAACGGAAGCTTGCAGAGTATACATGACATGTATAAGACCCCTTATACTCTACATAACATAACGTAACACACACACAGTGGCTCGGCCACACCTTGCTAGGAA